>NW_021011620.1:81106-164063 GCF_003987935.1 Bombyx mandarina
TTTTTTTTACTTTATTCAATTTTATTTTTTATCACCTATTTGTTGTAATAGCGGCAATGTAAAATATTATCTACTACTTTTTTGAATCGGTCAAAAATAGTTGCGACCATACAAAACAAACCTAAAACAAATATGTATATTCTGCAACTCTATGTCTTTCAATACTTACTGTGTTCTGAGCATTGAAATGTAATACCAAGAACTACATCTAGTTCCACAATGCAATAAGCACGAAATTTTAAACAAATATTTTTAACCTTATAAATTAGGCTTTAAGTATCATTTTAGAATAAATATTTTTGTACTGATGACTTTTTATGTTCAAGTGACATTTTAAATTTATTCCATAATATTCTTTTTCTGACGAAAGGACCTAAATACATATATTTTGCAATGGTAATTAAACTTTATGTTTAAGTATTAAGGTTTATAATAAACTGAAGTCGTTAACATTATTAAACTTTTTTCTAAGAAATGAAGATGTTTTCGTGTCTGCAAACGTGGCCACTGGAGCGTCTTATTTTTGTTCCTGATCCTTAATCTAGTACTATTATTGATCGAAGTTATAGAAGTATAATAGTCTTTGAAAATAGAATCTTAATAGTGTACAAACTTATAATTTCAATTAATTATAGTCGAATTTCGACAACCGGGCGACCACTAGTAATTAAATAAAAATACATACAAGGAATGATTTCTTTATATTATTTACATTAACAAAACGAGTTTTGATCGTGGAATTAATAGGGGTTGTTAATGATAATAGGTTGTATTGCAAGCCCGCAGGGGTAGGTCCTGTCTTTGTGTCGTTCTGAACAAAAATTCCTAACAACGAAACTTTAATAAAGTCGAGAAACAAATCAAAAAGTAAAACAGAACGGACTTACAAGTCGCCCCGAGCCGAATCGAGGGAGCTTCCGCAAGCGAGCAAGAATGCGTCGCAAGCTTAAAAGCGCGATTCTTTTTTTTTACACGCTTTATTTTTCCTACCTATGCTGATAGCCTTGAGAGGTTATTTCAGCGTAACCTTAACTAGTAGGTGAGCTCGCGGGGCTCAAACCTGACGACGTTGCTAACACGAAGCCTAGCAAGAGCAGTGCTTCGCAGAATCTACCACCGGATCGAAAACGTGACCCACTGAGAATATCCGGCGAGAAACTCAGTGGGCTGTGTCTGTGGGTTAATTCGCTCGTCGAGCCCTTCGTCGCAAACGACGGGTTCGACGAGGACGGTGACCGGTGCTTGTGGTGCCTAAAAGCACCGTTAACGGATCGGGAGGATCCGTAATGACGTGTTTTGACGTCGACCATTTACCATTCGGTCTACAGGATCGGGGCGCGATTCTTTGGCGCACTGCCTTTTTATAGCCAGTGACAACCGTCACGTTCGTATAAAACAAATCAAAAATGTTAACTAGCAACTCTTTTAAGTTTTTACCCTGCAAATGGATTTATTAATGTGGGTTTTTACATTCGGGTCGGGCCAGTGAAACAGTTGATGACTTCACACAAACTTAATTTTCATTACGTCTTTCTTAATTTATGTAACTAAAACATAAATTTCTTACATCTTCAGAGTTACACCGCGTCTGTCTGCCGTCGCGTCAGGTAACTACCCTCTTCTCACTTAAAAAATAAAACAATGTGTTCAGCATTCATTCGCCGTCTTTCTTACCATAGATAATACATATAAATTAATTATAGATAAGCAACGCACTCAACAAAAATGTTTACGGGCGTCGACCACTAGGTGGCTTCGCTTCGATTAGTTTCTCATTGCTCCTATAGATGGCAGTAGCATATTACTTATATTTTATTTTTAATGATAAATTTTGTAAATTTTCAGAAGCCACATATTGATAAAGTTTAATCATTTTGTCTATAACAAATAAAGACTTGTATGATTTATTGATTTTTTATTTTCTGTGTTTGGTTATACCATAATTAAACTTAACTTTAAAATATATAAGTGCGCTGATGATGAAGTGTGCAACTTCATTCTGTTAATTTTGTGCCACGGTGCGGGCGCGGTTTTCACTCTCATCAATTTTTCATAACGCGCCTAAAGAAGTATAACTTCAAAAATATTTGTCTTCAAGTCTTGCAGTTTCAGGGCCCTGTTTCTTAGTTCCCAACACGACCTATCTCCTATCTCTCTCATTCAGTCATGCTCCTTAACTGGCATTCATTCATACCGTTCCGTTCCTACATTAATAACCAAATAGAGGCCCGGAATCAACTAACACGGGCGTGAGCTCTATCATCAAACCGCGCCCTTAATTTCGGTTAACACGACAGACCTTAATCAAACGCACATATAATAAAGGCGCGTTGGCATCACGTAAATTAAGCACAATGTAACATTATCAAGTTATTCAATACCATTTCCGGGCTCATAATGCCAAATGAGAAGATAATTGGGAACTTGGGATGTCTAGATGAAGCAGCTACTAAAACAAATGATACATTCTGTCTATTTTAAAGATTCTTCTTTTCTTATAGCCTAAACTTAAAAAAAATGATACACGTGCAACTTGGTGCACGTGGAAGAAGTGAAACTTCTTTTGCAGTGTGTGGTACTGTGGTTTTCTTTAATTTTCATCCTTAAATAAAACTTATCTTGTAATAGGGAATGCTGTGTATAAGAGATTCCTCTTCACCATTTCTATATATTTTATAAAATATAAATATAATATAAAAAGTTTCACTTGCTTATTTATTTGCCTTTTTTTGTTTGTTTTAGGTCTTTTAGGTCTCTGAGAAATAGATTCATTCGCAGTATCTTCGGATTCATCTCTCCCAGAGTCTGCTAGATATTACCGCGCCTTAGTAACAGAAATATTTCATAATTACTTCAATGCGCCGCGTAGGACACCGGTAACCTACATCATGCATGGCAGTCAACGTGTTAGAATAAGTAATAATAATAAACATGTCTACATTCACTAGAAGTGGTTGCGATTTGGCATGGTCGCTTAGAAGTTTTATAACTCTGAGAAGTGGAGTAAGTAACAAAATGTCCCCCTAAATAAGGCCCCCGTTATATTATCCCGAAAAGTTCCACGTAACTGCCGCATCACGCAGATTTTATTGTTACAAAAGTAAGAAATGTAAACAGGCAAACCCAAAACTAATCAAATACCATTTTCTCGGCCGATTGTCAATCGTTTCTCCTCTTTTGATTGGTTATTAGCGAAGAACTCTTTTTTTATTTCTTAAACGCATTACTGCTTCACGTCAGGAATAGGCATGGTGGTGGTCCTTACTCGCGAGGACTCACAAGACGTCCTACCACCAGTTATTACGTAAATTATAATTTTGCGGGTTTGATTTTTATTACAGATGTTATTCTTTTACCGTGGAAGTCAATCGTGAACATTTTTTAAGTACGTATTTCATTGGAAAAATTGGTACCTACCGGCGCGATTCGAACACCGATGCATCGCTGCATACAAATGCACCGTCTTATCCTTTAGGCCACGACGACTTCAGATAGATAATAAATACCCAGACAAAGATCAAACAAACATGTTCTTTTTTATTTATTTTTATTGCTTTGGTTGGACGAGCTCACAGCCAACCTGGTGTGAAGTGGTTACTGGAGCCCATAGGCATTTATAACGTATATGCACCACCCACCTTGAGATATAATTTCTAAGGTCTCGAGTAAAGTTACAACGGCTGCCCCGCCCTTCAAACCGAAATGCATTACTGCTTCACGGCAGAAATAGGCAGGGTGGTGGTACCTACCCGTGCGGACTCACGGCCTGTGACGTCACAGTCAGGGGCGCTAAACACTGCATCACCGAGCTAGACAATGAACAAAAAAATCCTTTCCCTAATTAAGCCGAAACAATGCATCATTTTCGACGAACACAAATTGGTATTTTCAAACGGTTTAATCAGAACTCATTTCGATACATGAATATTAATGTCTGGCCATGTTTGTATTGTGTGTTTTTGGCGTTTGATTTCATCTTTATTGCTATTTATCCACGTTTATTTAAAGACTGATTAAAATGTCAAAACCGCCTGTCTCAAATGTGAGGGAATTTGGGGGGTCTTTGTAAACAATTTTCTTTAAAGCCTAAATAAGAGAATGAAGGTCATAACGCATCTGGTGTTGAGTGGTTATCGAAGCCCATGGAAAACGCAACGCGATTGGCGCCATCCACTTTGAGAGATTTGAGCTCTTTTTCTCAATTGTAGAGTACTTACCGATATTTAATATTTTTATGAATGAATGAATGATTTATTTTATTTCAGACAACAACAACAACTTCATATGTGTATCATTGAAACATAGTTAAAATTACCAAAATGCCAGTCGTTTCAATGTGTGTTTCCGAAAGTTGATAATAGATGGCGTTGCGCGTCTCGAGCGTTTTCGAATTTACTGGTTCTTTTGATATTCATTTCTGCTATTCGACGATAGATGGCACCACTCTTTCCAGTGTAACACTGTTAATCACACGAATCAAACCCACGACCCTCACCTGTCAGAAGCGCTAACTACTTCACAGCCGAATCAGTTGATACAATAAGCTATTTCAACTCGATGTGGATGGTGATAATCATTTATAGGCACTATTCACTACCGGTTGTCTGTGCGTATGTTTGTCTATAACAGCTACGCAATAAATATAGAGTACAATAATGCGAAAAGTCGAGTAAATCGCAAACCTAACTGACGTCACTTCCGAACGGAAACGGAACCCATCGGAGAACACCGGAAGTAGGCTTGTGCCGGCGGCAGATAAGATGGCTAAGATAAGACACGCAAAATCATTAATCACCAAGATCTTATTAACGGAAAATCTTGATGATATTTTGTTATGATGTTTTCGTAGGCATCCCCAAACAGAGACAGGTAGGAGGGCATTTTTTTTGTTGTGAAACTCATTTATCGACAACAATATCGCACCACAAAATCGAGCGAAACGAAAATTACCATTGTTTATGATTATTATCTTCCCTTTCAACAAAGTACGGGATTCCTTCGAAATCAAGCTTAGATCAAAAATAATGCTGACTTCAACTTAACTGGAATATCATTAAATTCAATTTAAGCTGTTTAGTGCTGTACTTATATCCACATATATTGTAGAAGGGTTTTTGAAATATATTCTAACTTAACAAAAACCTGAGGCGAAGCTAAAAGAATTTGCTAAAACTGGCCCTAGCTAGAGCAGTGCATCGCAGAATCTACCACTGGATCCGAAATGCGACCCACTGAGAAGATCCGGCGAGAAAGTCAGAAGGCTATCGTCACTATAAACTAGTTTTTACTGGTGGACGCTTTGTGAGTCCGCACGGGTACGTACCACCACCCTGCCTATTTCTGCCGTGAAGCAGTAATGGGTTTCGGTTTGAAGGGGGCGGCACCCGCTGTACTGCAAAAACTGAGACTTAGAACTTATATCTCAAGGTGGGTGGCGGCATTTACGTTGTAGATGTCTATGGGCTCCGGTAACCACTTAACACCAGGTGGGCCGTGAGCTCGTCCACCCATCGAGGCAATAAATAAGAAAAGGTATTATAGAGAAAAGGCAACTTGTTTAAAAACCTATCTATATACAGAGCCCATGCATCAACACGGCCGATTGAAAACAACTTAAAATAATTCAAAGAATATTGTACGTTACTACCGTAGCCGTAAGGTATACAGTCGATTGTAGTTTTATAATCGCAACCGCGAGGTGCTAAAGCCGACTATTTATCACCGCGCACGTTGGCACGCGTATATATCGTTGTCATTGGTAAACAGTGCCAGGGGAATAAGAAAATGGACACTTACCAATACTCATATGTTGCTTGGTGAGAACACATCGAACCTTTAGAATTGTAGTGGCGTAACCTATTACTATTACTACTACTACTAATACTAGTACTAATACTACCACTAATAATACTACTAATACTACTACTGATAATAAATTTTAAGAAAATTAAATAATAAATTAAACTTTGAACGACTTATAAAAGCATGTATTCTATATGTAAAAAAAAAAATTGAAATTCAGAATTTTCATTTGAATTTTAGCTTTGAAATGTACAAAGTAAGCTTTCACCGTCTCTTTTAAATAAAGCGTGTACTTTAAGCTTTAAGGTATGCGTTTTAAAGCTTAAAGTATTAAAATCGAAACTACAAGAGTTACAATATTTTCAATTACATTTTTGGCGTTTATTAAAAAACAAGAATTTTTATTACACCGCCCATAATATGACAGTGGATTCGACAGCCCTTGAGACATGAGGTCGAAAGCTCAAGATAGCTGTGAAGGTAGAAACACAGTGGTGGTACCCAGTTAGCTTACAGCTATACCACCATTTCTTGCGTTAACCCTAATCTGGTATAGTACCTGGAGGCGATACTACCTATTATCCGATTAATCCCTTACCTAAATACCTAGTACTAGTATAAGTTAATATAAGTATAGTATTAGTATAAGTATTTAGTTAAGGGATGCTTGATGATGACAATGCTTGATGGGGCTGCTAAGGACAAATTTGATTTATTATGATTTTAGATTTTTACTAGCTGACCCGGCAAACATTGTTTTGCCATATATAAGATTTCTAGGGAATTTCTAGTGTAGAAAAAAAACTAACTTATTGTAAGTGTGTAAGGATGTGGTAAATGAGTGAAAGAGGCATGTAGCGCTGTGAACGATGAGGGAATATATAATAAAAATAACAAAACCTCATTCAACTACATAATACCTCATTATAATAAAAAAAATGTCCAAATAAAAAAATATATGTTAGGGGTGGACAACCCTAATCACTAAGGGGTATGAAAAATAGATAGTAGCCGATTCTCAGGCTTACTGAATATGCATAAAAAATTTCATGAGAATCGGTCAAGCGGTTTCGGAGGAGTATGGGAACGAACATTGTGACACGAGAATTTTATATATTAGATTTACTAACATAGTAGTTGTAAAGTTATCTGTAATACTAAAGCACTATAAGCCTATGATGTTTCGAAATAAAAGGTTGATTATTTCAACAAAGGACTATCTATTTGTTACTAGAAGGAATAACATCGTGTAATAAAAATCAAAGCCGCAAAATTATAATTTGCGTAATTACTGGTGGTAGGACCTCTTGTGAGTCCGCACGGGTAAGTACCACCACCTCGCCTATTTCTGCCGTGAAGCAGCAATGCGTTTCGGTTCGAAGGGTGGGGCAGCCGTTGTAACTGTACTGAGACCTTAGAACTTATATCTTAAGGTGGGTGGCGCATTTACGTTGTAGATGTCTATGGGCTCCAGTAACCACTTAACACCAGGTGGGCTGTGAGCTTGTACATCCATCTAAGCAAAAAATAAAAAAAGCATGTATATCAGTCCCTGGTACCCATAACACATGCGTGATTTATTCCTAGTTATTATTTATTTACATCTAATATTGATATTGTCGAAAGCCACTAAATAAACAAACAAAGATCCCTAACGCAGCACAAGCTAAAAAAAAACTTGCAAGCTCTACACTCGAATGAAAAGCCCTAAAAGCGAAAGCTCGTAATACTCGTGAAATAAGCGTAATATATCTTTGTACCGCAGCCTCCCTAGGGGCCGCTAGAGACGAATGTTCGAACCGTGATCTCGGAGAAGAGATGCCATTGAAAAATATCAATGATTTGCATCTCCATAGAGGTCGTTTATTCGCGTCGGCGTTGCGGTCCTCTAAATGTAATAGTGCAATAACACTAATGTTATTTTAATGACAGTATTGTCTCGTGTATCGACCGAAATACGAAGGAACGATATTTTTGGTTAGGGGCCATCCATACATTACGTCACACGAATTTTAGGACTTTTGAACCCCTCCCCCCGTCCTTGTCACAGGCTGTCACATTTTTATAACCACCCCTGATGTGACGTCACACATTTTTTCAATTTACGCTTGTAAGTTAAATTATAAGTTAAATGGCGTTGCATGAGATATAATCTCATAGCGAGAATGCTAAATTATTAATAACTATAGTTCAAGTTCGTAGATTTTTGAAGTTTTTTACTCACATCTAAACTTCGCGTTTTAATATTTTAAATTTTAACATGTGACGCGTCACAAAACTGTTGACTCTCTATGCCCCTTGTCACACTATGTCACATTTCGGTGATACCCCCTCTCCCCATCAACGTGTGACGTAATTTATGGATGACCCCTTACTGCGCGCTAATAAAGAGTAGAATCTTATTGCTGAGAGCGACCACTTCCAAACAACGATCACGGCGGGATGGATGTAATGTGCTCTGCGTAAACCCTGTCCCGCCGTCTCAATAGCTCCGACTGGGTTTCCGCCCGGTCCGGGGTAGGGCGCCGGCTGTGAGCGGCAGGAGTTTTTAGTGAGGTTCGACTCCCACATACCCCACCTACCGTGCGGGTGGGGACCCGGCGATTGCGGCTTGGCTCTGCTCCTGGCATTGCTGAAGTCCATGGGCAACGGTAACCACTTACCATCAGGTGGGCCGTACGCTCGTCTGCCTACAAAGGCAATTAAAAAAAAACCCGGCGATTTTCTCCTGTGGTAAAAAAAAAAGCTGGACAAGAACAATTTCAGTGGAGATATTTAACCGAAATTTGGTTACCTATTAAGGTTCAGTGTGCTTAGTGCGAGTTTTTTAACGTTCTCGATAGCGTAAAAGTTAACTCATACTTGGAATGTTTGCCTACGTTTGCCGCTAGGGGCGCTGTTCCAACTGCATACAAATTTGAGTTAACTTTTACGATATCGAGAATGTTAAAAAACTCGCACTAAGCACGCTGAACTTAATACGAGAGTGATTCATGAAGCAAATGGAAAGACGGATCAGTTTATGCCACAGTTTTATTGCTAAGATGGGACGAGCTCACAGCCCACCTGGTGTTAAGTGGTTACTGGAGTCCATAGACATCTACAAGGTAAATGCGCCACCCACTTTGAGACATGAGTTCCGAGCTCACGACCCACCAGGTGTTAAGTGGTCGCTGGAGCCCACCAATAACGTAAATGCTACCAGCTACCTTGAGACATGTCTTCTAAGTCACAGTTTTACAGTACAACGGCTGCCTCACCCTCCAAACCGAAACGCATTGCTGCTTCACGGCAGAAATGGGTAGGATAATGGTACCTACCCGTGCGGTCTCACAAGACCCCGTATTACCAGTAAAATTAGGAGGCATTACTGCTTCGCAATAGATATAGACAGGATAGTGGTACCTAAGGTGGCTTGGCTTACATTGCGCCCTTCGATCATTTTAGTTTTTCCTACCACATTTTTTTTTATTGCTTCGATGAGTGGACGAGCTCACAGCCCACCTGGTGTTAAGTGGTTACTGGAGCCCATAGACATTCACAACATCAATGCGCCATCCGTCATGAGATATAAGTTCTAAGGTCTCAAGTATATTTACAACGGCTACCTTCAAACCGAAACGCATTACTGCTTCACGGTAGAAACAGGCAGGGTGGTGGTACCCACCCGCGCGGACTCACTAGAGGTCCTACCACCAGTAAAACCACATTAAAACTTCTGAATAACTTGTACATACATACTTACTTCAATTATAACCCGAAAAATTCGAATCCAAGAGACGCCCGGAGATTAAGTTCTTAGCCGTATCGGCACTCGAGACACTTGAAACTAACCCGAATAGAGGGATCGCTTCAGTAATCCCCGAGTCGACCTGTCGAAGATTCCGTAACTAGTTAATCACTCAGAACAGCGCTCCAGTAATCTTCCACAACATTTTTGAAGTGAAACTTCTTTAGGATCGCTTAGAGAGAACTTTTTTTTTTATTTTATTTTTTATTGCTTAGATGTGTGGACGAGCTCACAGCCGACCTGGTGTTAAGTGGTTACTGGAGCTCATAGACATCTACAACGTAAATGCGCCACACACCCTACCCGTGCGGACTCACAAGAAAGAGTTCCTACCACCAGTAACTACGCAAATTACAATTTTGCGGGTTTGATTTTTATTACACGATGTTATTTTCCTTCACCGTGGAAGTCAATCGTGAACATTTGTTGAGTACGTATTTCATTACAAAAATTGATACCCGCCTGCGGGATTTGAACACCGGTGCATCGCTAGATACGAATGCACCGGACGTCTTATCCTTTAGGCCACGAATACTTCAGATACAATATACAATTTAGGAAGAACGAGAGTGATATAGACAGAGCGTCTCGCAAACCATTCGACCGTGAAGAGAGGGAATGGACAAAGCGAGCTAGGTCGTAATATAAATGTTGGAGATGTAGCATCTCTTATACACAGCGTTCCCTATTACCAGAGCAATTTGATTTAAAAATGAAGAAAACCACAATACTACATACCCCAAAAGAAGTTTCAATTCTTTCACGTGCATCAACGCGCACCATTTTTTTATGTCTACGATAATATTGCCAGGCTGCAGAACGCGTGTCTCTGATTCCTCCACTTTGAGTCGCTTTCTTCATTATCCTGAGGGTCGTGACTCCCCCGCTGCGTCGTGCTCTCATGTACAGGTCATGTCTCATGGAGGGCATCGTGGAACTTGATGTTCTGACAAAATCGAATCTGGTCCGACCATCTCGTGGGACTGCGTCCTCTGCGACGTTTGCCATTTATCTTTCCAGTCACCATCAGCTGTTTGAGATTGTTACTCTTTTTGAGCTATGTGTCCAATGTCTGATTCAAAAGACAAAAATTCAATATTGATATTTGGAATCATATCATATCATTCGGCTTACGAATGAGTTCCCTCCTCGGTATTCCCTGAGCGCTATGGACATGTCCATCTTCAAACGTGATTTGATGAGACTTCTCAGCACTAACCAGCTGCTTGTGCTGGAATTGCTGATGTTTAAGACGCTGGCCACTTTCAATCACGTGGGCCCTATGCTCGTCTGCCTATAGTGGCATTTAAAAAAATGTCGGATGAAAAGTAGGGTTCGGGTTTCATATTGCTAAAATCTTTAGGGCTATGGAAATGATACATTTGAAGTCGGCGTGGCTTAAAGGATCAGACATTTGTCAAGCGACGCGAAAATAACGGTGCTATAACATTTTTCTCAAAGGAATATAAGTGCTTATCACGTTTCCATGAATATTTCCAAGATGAAGGAAAAATAATGAGTGATGAAACTCAAAGGTAGATTAGATACCACAGTTCTGATAATTTACTTTGCGAAGCGAGTGATTAATTCTGGCTTTTAGATTGGGATAACCGGTTTTTTATAATATTATCGGAAGAAACTGCCTAAACTGTATCTGTTATGACGTAGCGATAAAATAAGAAATGTCTTTTTTTTATTGCTTAGTTGAGTGGACGAGCTCACAGCTCACCTGGTGTTAAATGGTCACTGGAGCCCATAGACATCTACAACGTAAATGCGCCACCCACCTTGAAATATCAGTTCTAAGGTCTCAGTATAGTTACAACGGCTGCCCTACCCACGGCGGTGGTACCCACCCGCGCGGACTCACAAGAGGTCCTACCACCAGTAATTACGCAAATTATAATTTTGCGGGTTTCATTTTTATTACACGATGTTATTCCTTCACCGTGGAAGTCAATCGTGAACATTTGTTGAGAACGTATTTCATTAGAAAAATTGGTACCCGCCTGAGATTCGAACATCGGTGCATCGCTCGACACGAATGCACCGGACGTTTTATCTGTTACAGCCAGGCCACGGGACATTCGCCGATACGAATATTCGCGCGGTGCGAACGGCGAAGCGTCTAGCGACTAAAATAAGCGCATAGAAATGTACCTAACAAGCCACGCGCACCGGCGACCGGCGAAGCGACCGGCGAAATGTACCGAGCGAATCGCGCGATGCGGCGGGCGAGCAAAACAAATGCATGAATACGGACGGCGCGAGCCACGGAGTCGANACGCAAATTATAATTTTGCGGGTTTGATTTTTATTGCACGGTGTTATTCCTTCACCGTGGAAGTCAATCGTGAACATTAAATTTGTTGAGTACGTATTTCATTAGAAAAATTGGTACCCGCCTGCGGGATTCGAACACCGGTGCATCGCTACATACGAATGCACCGGACGTCTTATCCTTTAGGCCACGACGACTTCAAAAAATGCGCCACCCGTCATGAGATATAAGTTCTAAGTTCTCAGTATAGTTACAACGGCTGCCTCACCGTCCAAACCGAAATGCATTGCTGTTTCACGGCAGAAATGGGCAGGATAATGGTATCTACCCGTGCGGTCTCAGAAGACCCCGTATTACCCGTAAAATTGGAATGTATAACTGTTTGGCGACAGATATAGACAGGATAGTGGTACCTAAGGTGGCTTGGCTGACATTGCGCCCTTCCATCATTTCACTTTTTCCTACCACATTCAAACCTCTGAAAAACTTGTCCATACATACTTACTTCAATTATTACCCGAAAAATTCGAATCCAAGAGACGCCCCGAGATTAAGTTCTTAGCCGTATCGGCACTCGACACACTTGAAACTAACCCGAATAGAGGGATCGCTTCAGTAATCCCCGAGTCGACCTGTCGAAGATTCCGTAACTAGTTAATCACTCAGAACAGCGCTCCAGTAATCTTCCACAACATTTTTGAAGTGAAACTTCTTTAGGCTCGCTTAGAGAGATTTTTTTTTTTTTATTGCTTAGACGTGTGGACGAGCTCACAGTCCACCTGGTGTTAAGTGGTTACTGGAGCTCATAGACATCTACAACGTAAATGCGCCACACACCCTACACGTGCGGACTCACAAGAGTTCCTACCACCAGTAACTACGCAAATTACAATTTTGCGGGTTTGATTTTTATTCCACGATGTTATATTCCTTCACCGTGGAAGTCAATCGTGAACATTTGTTGAGTACGTATTTCATTAGAAAAATTGGTACCTTTTATTGGTACCAATTATCCTTTAGGCCACGAATACTTCAGATACAATACACAATTTAGGAAGAACGATAGTGAGATAATAGACAGAGCGTCTCGCGAACCATTCGACCGTGAAGAGAGGGAGAGGACAAAGCGAGCTAGATCGTTTCTCTTATACACAGCATTCCCTATTACAAGAGATCCGGTGATCGTTCTCGTCGAACCCGTCGCTTGCGACGAAGGGCTCGACGAGTAATTTAACCCTCAGACACAGCCCGCTGAGATGCACGCCGGATCTTCTCAGTGGGTCGCGTTTCCGATCCGATGGTAGATTCCGCGAAGCACGGCTCTTGCTAGGGTTCGTGTTAACAACGTCATCAGGTTTGAGCCCCGTGAGCTCACCTACTACATAGTTAAGGTGACGCTGATGAAGCCTCTCAAGGCTATCAACATAGGTAGGAAAAAAAAAGAGAAATTTGATTTAAGAGTGAAGAAAACCACCATACTACATACAGCAATTAGATTAAAATCGCACTACCTTGCACAATAATATGACTCCTACGATATAACTGTATAAGTTGCTACTTATTTTGTATTTACTTGCATATTTTTAGTATTTATTTGTATTTAATCGTATGTAAGTCTATCTTATATTGTATTTATTTTTCACATGTGTATATAAGTATATATTTTTAAGTAATTTTATTAAGATATAGCACCGTCCATGCTAGTTTGCTTATTCCTCTCCCTGCAAGGTTGCCTGGAAAAGATCGCTTTCAGCGATAAGGCCACCAATTTATGTCACCGTCTATTATTTGTTTTATATGCTTACTCTGTACATGTGGTGTCAAATAAAGAGTTATAATATATTATTATTATTATTACCGCAAAAGAAGTTTCACTTCTTTCACGTGCACCAGCGCGCACCATTTTTTAATGTCTACGATAATATTGCCAGACTGCAGAACGCGTGTCTCTGATTCCTTCACCTTGCGTCGCTTTCCTCATTATCCTGGGGGTCGAGACTCCCCCGCTGCGTCGTGCTCTCATGTACAATTTCCTTCCATCTGCTGCGATCCTTGGCTTCGTGGAGAGCATCGTGGAACTTGATGTTCAGACAAAATCGTATCTGGTCCGACCGTCTCGTGGGACTGCGTCCTCTGGGACGTTTGCCATTTATCTTGCCAGTCACCATCAGTGTTACGAATGAATCCCCTCCACGGTATTTCCCCCCTGAGCGCTATGGACATGTCCATCTTCAAACATGATTTGATAAGACTTCTCAGCACTAACCAGCTGCTTGTGCTGGAATTGCTGATGTTTAAGACGCTGGCCACTTTCCATAATGTGGGCCCTATGCACGTCTGCCTATAGTGGCATTTAAAAAAATGTCGGATGAAAAGTAGGGTTCGGGTTTCATATTGCTAAAATCTTTAGGGCAATGGAAATGATACATTTGAAGTCGGCGTGGCTTAAAGGATCAGACATTTGTCAAGCGACGCGAAAATAACGGTGCTATAACATTTTTCTCAAAGGAATATAAGTGCTTATCACGTTTCCATGAATATTTCCAAGATGAAGGAATAAGAATGAGTGATGAAACTCAAAGGTAGATTAGATACCAAAGTTATGATAATTTATGTTGCGAAGCGAGTGATTAATTCTGGCTTTTAGATTGGTATAACTGGTTTTTTTATAATATTATCGGAAGAAACTGCCTAAACTGTATCTGTTATGACGTAGCGGTAAAATAGGAAATGTCTTTTTTTTATTGCTTAGTTGGGTGGACGAGCTCACAGCCCACCTGGTGTTAAGTGGTTACTGGAGCCCATAGACATCTACAACGTAAATGCGCCACCCACCTTGAGATATCAGTTCTAAGGTCTCAGTATAGTTACAACGGCTGCCCTATCCTTCAAACCGAAACGCATTACTGCTTCATGGCAGAAATAGGCAAGTTGGTGGTACCTACCCGCGCGGACTCACAAGAGGCCCTACTTCCAGTAAGCACAGTCTCAGGACAATGAAAGCGAATGACTGGATTCTTAAGAGGGAGGGAGGATTAAAGTCCTCTTCACACTCGCCTTAGGGCGCATACGCACTGTACAGCTACCCGCAATGTGGTCATTCGGACCGCTAACAGAAGAGTTAGGCAGTAAGACACACTTTCAAAAGAATTTTTGATGGGTTACTGCTGCGTGAACAAGCTATTAGCGACCTTGCGTTAAGTGATTGAGGCTCATCAAAATATCCACACTACCAATAAGTGAAGACAATAATTGTATCAAAGCCAGTCTAAATATTGAGCTCTGACAAGGCCTTAAATAACTCATATAACCATCAAAGCTAATCTTGCAATATATAGTCGGCATCATCGGTCGGTTTTCGTGTCGTACTACCTTCTCAAAGTGGCGCACACTTTGAGAAGGTAGTACGACACGAAAACCCTCTTGTTGTGGCCGCCAGAAATTGCATACCCGATCCTGTGGACCGAATGGTAAACAGTCGACGTCGCCCTATGCAGGTCGTTACAGATCCTCCCAATCCATTAACGGTTCTTTTAGGTACCTCAAGCACCGGTCACCGTCCTCGCCGAACCCACTGCTTGCGGCGAAGGGCAAGACGAGTAAACCACGGCACAGCCCAATGAGTTCCTCGCCGGATCTTCTCAGTGGGTCGCGTTTCCGATCCGGTGGTAGATTCAGCGAAGCACTGCTCTTGCTAGGGCCAGTGTTAGCAACGCTTCCGATTTGAGCCCCGAGAGCTCACCTACACGCTAGGTTGAAGCTGAAATAGCCTCTCAAGGCTATCAGCATAGGTAGGAATAAAAAAAGCTAAACTTGCACTTAATATTAAAAGTGTTCAGAAAATCGCATAGGGTTTTTCAATTTGCGAATCGTAGTTTATAAAAAAATAGTACTAAAACAAATTAACGCGTAGATAAAAGAAAAACTCGATTGCAATGACCTTTAAAAGAAAAACTGCCATTATAAACAGAGCTCTGCCTTAATGGGACCGTCTGTTTTTTCTGTGGAACATTTAAAGGGATTAAACAAGTAACAGGTCGAAGTTATCTGGTCGCCAATAGGATGAATTATCCATGACACTACACAGCGTATGCTTGTTTAGCGAACTAGCGTTTAAAAAAAAAAAAGAAAGGTTTACAAATTGTATGTATGTTAACGTATAATTTGGTGTTACTTAACACTAGACGGGCCGTGAGCTTGTTCACCCATGCATGTATGCAATAAATAAAAACTATATTAATTGACATCTGAACCAATTTATGCAATATTTGTTTTTATACTGATAACGTTTTTAAATTGAATGTATGAATCTTTGAAGCCGATCGCAACGCCACCTATTGGTAATCATGAATCTAAGTCATTCCGGGAATTTCATAAAAATATTTGTTTAAATAACAAATAACAACAACAAACACATACAGAGCAACTTTAAATTTAAACATTTTAATTTAATTGACATTAAAAATCGTAAATTGTGCTTAATTGATCCCTAAGTTATCCTTATGTCTTTGACGCTGCGATCTGTCTAAAGAGATCATCGTTATGATTTAAAAAAAAGTGCATTAGTTAAATTTCATCATAGCCTGTTCTAAAATCATTATATAGATCATTTCGCAGTATTATATGTATCTATAACTAATGATTTCTTTATAGACAGTCCACTGAGTTTCTCGCCGGATCTTCTCAGTGGGTCGCGATTCCGATCCGGTAGTAGATTCAGCGAAGCACTGCTCTTTGCTAGGGTCAGTGTTAGCAATTCTCTCAGAATGAGCCCGTGAGCTTGCTTCCCAGCTCGAGCACAGTTGGAGCAGGTCCTTAGGCTACCAGTGATTAGGTAGGGAAAAAATATGTATTTGTCGTGGCGTGCAATCTCTTTGACAGGACATAAGACTTACAACGACCAGACATAGACTAAGAGACAGAGACTTGACAAGAATTAAAATAGAAAAGACACAAAGAGAGAAATGGGCGCACGTAACTAGCGGCAGGCAGAACTTTTAAGGGTTTCCTAAAAGACGGACCTGAACCAGACGACAAGGAACATATTGGCAGTTCTTATATTATGTACCTACATAAAGTAGATGACAAAACGAACCAGAAAACCGTTCAATATTTATAAATCTAGGGTCATTAGGTAGTGTTTAAAATCTACAGCGCGTAATTTATCAATTTTGCAGTGAAACACACAAGATAAACTTACAGTAACAGGCGATAAATATTGCACATCGACCCTGGGAAAGAGACGGGTAATTGTTTGCTTCGTAGAGCGTTATATATGTGTCGCAAATTACCTAATTGGCATTTCGTCACCATAGATACCGGATCGTTAGTCGCACACAGGTAACGCCCTACAACAAAAACAAAATTAGACGACTGCCTCATTCTAAATATCGACGTGCAATATTTATTGCCTGGTACTGTACTACAGCACATCGCAACAACGTATCGATCCTCCAAGAGCTCCAGATAAAGACGAGGCTTTCTACCATCTGCCTACGTAGAGTTCTGGAATACTTTGGCCACATTGCAAGAAAGAATCACGGCAGCTTGGAGAAGCTAATGGTGGCTGGCAAGGTCCGACACGTTGGACTGACCAGATCCGCACTACCCTCGACACCATAGCTCAGGCAAATGGCGTGAAATGGTCCGTAATAAACTTTTGTCGCGAGGAGGTGGTCACGACCCTCAGTAATGAGGAAACCGAAGCAAGAGAAAGACTGTACTAGAATTGTTAGCGGACCTATCCCTCCGTGCGTCACAGATCATTCGCTCAATACAACACTCGCAAATCAAATTAGGGCGATTCAATTAAACTGATCGCTATCAGAAAACGGCCCGAAAAATCATTAGCCGTACGCGTTACGAAGCCGGTCAATTAACTTGGATTTATTTTGGTGATTTCACTGTAGCACCAGGACTTAGAGACAAATTTGTACAGAGTGATGTGTGTGGTGGAGGAATAATCTCCCTTCGACCGTATCTCTTTAGCTCTGTTCTTCTTCGAAAACAACTTGGAGAGAATCTTTTGGAGATAATTTTCATTAGTAGTAGGTCCTCTTGTGATACCGCGTGGGTAGGTACCACCGCCTTGCCTATTTCTGCCGTGAAGCAGTAATGCGTTTCGGTTTGAAGGGTAGGGCAACCGTTGTAACTATACTGAGACCTTAGAACTTATATCTCAAAGTGGGTGGCGCATTTACGTTGTAGATGTATATGGGCTCTAGTAACCCCTTAACACCAGGTGGGCTGTGAGCTTGTCCATCCGTCCATTTGTAGAGAATTTCACAGTTGTAATCCATAGATCTTTGCAGTACGTACAGGCTTTATGGTCACGTGTGTCCATTTTTTTTGTAGAAACTACCTATTTCTAGACTTTTAAGTTTCACTTAAGCCCAAAGGAAACAAAATCATGAATCGCGTTTTTTTGGTTGATTATTTTAGTGCAATCTCAATCCTCAACCGTCACCAACAATACCACCATTAAAATATCTAATTTACCGTTTTGCTGATCCAATCGAAAGTTAATAAGATCGAAGCAAAATTACTGAAGCGAAAACCCAAATTGGTTTGACGTCAAATTACGTGTTTTTTTTGTGACAAATTGACATTTAAATTGGCTTTTGATTGATTTAGACTTAGAGATGTGTTGTGAATGGAATGTTGATCCAATTTTTTATCAATGATTTGTAGTGTAGTGCGGAGCCAGAGTGCACGTAAATTAAATAGTAAATTCTGCAACATGCCTTGTGATTTGAGGTGGTAATCACAATAGGATTGAACCACGACTGTCTCACTCTTCGAATCTGAATGAATGACTGTCTTGCAGCGGATATGGAGTGTGGGAGAATACGACAAAGGGAAGATCTTCCACCGAGCGAATGATATTGCTCGGTAGACCGACGGTCCTGGAGTTGTTGTTCGGAACTTGTATTCATGCAAGCTTATCTTGAAAATGTCATAAGCGAGATTCAGGCATCTGTCAAATATCTTGCGTTGTATGATGGCTACCCGCCACATAGACCGTAAAGTTTTGCCTAACTTTATGGTTTATAGAACGCCTTATAGTCAGTAATGATGTACAAATTTTGCGAGTTCCATTGTATTCCTTATCCAATATATAGAATGGAATACACGAAACCTAAGGAATATTTTAATCTCAAGAGTCGTTCATTAACATGTACTAAAGGTCCCGCAGTAGTCGAAATTCGACTATAATTAATTGGAATTGTAAGTTTTTTTTTTTTTTTTTTTATTGCCCTTGTAGGCAGACGAACATACGGCCCACCTGATGGTGAGTGGTTACCGTCGCCCATGGACTTCAGCAATGCCAGGGGCAGAGCCAAGCCGCTGCCTTTGTACACTATTATGATTGTATTTTATACTTCTATAATCACAAATTTCGCCAAGGCTTCACTATAAAAAAATATTAATAAAAACAAACAATATTTAATCTATTCTCAATTTGACCACAGACGTCAAGAACAAAAGCTTGATAATAAATAGTATGCATGCGTGTGTGCGTCAAACACATGGTATGTAGCGTTTGTAATGTTTTCTTTATTGATTTGATGTATCTGTTATGCATTATTTTAAAAAAATATTAGCATTGTGCACTTCTTCTCTATATTCTCTATAAGTGTAGAATTTCATACTCCTCTGTCCGCGCAATTTTCGTAAAAGGGGATACAAAGTTTTTGCTTCACGTATTAATATTAACATGTATTAAGTTCATATTAAGTTCTACAGAAAAATGGTTCTTTAACTGCGGCATTTTGGTACCGGCTTACAAACATACATGTTTATAAACAGCATTACATACTTGATAAGGAGTATTGAAGTGATTATCTTTCGACGCAACCCAGTCGGCTACATAAAAGGAGAAATAACAAAGTGAAATGGTGTTAGGCATCTTTTATTACGTGGTGTATATCGAAGAGAAACACCAATGTAGCGCTTTAATAATAGCTGAATCATCATTATTTGTTAGTGCCCTCCTCAGGCGTGAAACATCAGGCCCTAATCTTTTGTAGCCAATGCGGTGTCGACTGCTTGATTAGGCAGTACTTTTTGGGCGAATTTCAACAGTCATACGAATCTAAGAACCCTTTTCCTTCCAATTTATGTAATTTTTTTTATTGCTTAGATGGCTGGACGAGCTCACAGCCCACCTGGTGTTAAGTGGTTACTGGAGCCCATAGACATCTACAACGTAAATGCGCCACCCACCTTGAGATATAAGTTCTAAGATCTCAGTATAGTTACAACGGCTGCCCCACCCTTCAGACCGAAACGCATTACTGCTTCACGGCAGAAATAGGCAGGTCAGTGGTACCTACCCGCGCGGACTCACAAGAGGTCCTACCACCAGTTAAAAGACTATTATTGAAATATCTCGAATTCATATCCTGCGAACCTGCGAAGAATGATTACGTATTATTAAGCGGGTAAGAGTAACGCGATCTATCATCGAATGGCAGAAACGAATATCAAAAGAACTAGTAAAATCGAGAACGATCGAGAAGTGCAACGCCATCTATTATCAAATAGCGGAAACGCATATCGTAAAGACTGGCCTTATTGAGAATGTTCTAGATAATTCTAGGGATGTCGTATCGACTGTAAAAGCGTTGCAGACACGGAGGCAGTTAGTAATCGGATCTACTCGAAGCGAAACAGCGAACGGATCACCTGAAGCGAAGCGGAAGAAGTGAATTTAGTTTGTACTTCGGTGGAAGTTTTATTTATCCTGAGCCCCAGCGCGTAACAGTATTAAATGTGAAGTAGTTTTGTATCTAATATGCGTTTTTGATTATATTACTTAGTGGTGTGGTAAATTGTTCATTGTAACAACAATTACTACATAGTTGAAGGATTTTAATTAAAAATTAAACTTAATATGAGCTGGTGTATCTTTGTCAAAAAGTTATTAACAAACGATTGAAACTGTCACCTGAAGTGGCCGATAAGCGTACTGTAAAATCGGAGAATGGGACCAATGGATTGGATGGGTTAACTGTGCTTAGGGCAATCCTAAACACGAAGTTTTGTATGACTGTTTTTGAATGTGGGAACACACTAATAAGTGTGGTAACACAGTCCGTGTAAGACAATAAAATTTAAATTCTGGCCTTAATTGCACGTGTTTGTACCTTAAAAAATAATAATAATAACTTTCGCTCTGAATTTATTGAAGCAACCAGCAAAAATACAGTCCACGCTCTTCACAAATTAGATCGACCAACCACTAAAGTCGGGTAGGTCAGAGCCGAAAGCCGGGTACAGTGACATAAGCTATGACGAACCTTTGTCCGCCAGTGGAAGGTCATGATGATGACACGTATTGATACACCAGTATATTTCTTTTATCATCTTGCCTCATCGTTTCTGTTATCATGTCTAGTCTTATGGTCCATCGTTTCTGTTACCATATCCTCTAGTCAAGTCTTATGGTCCATCATTTCTGTTACCATATCCTCTAGTCAAGTCTTATGATCCATCGTTTCTGTTATCATATCCTCTAGTCAAGTCTTATGATCCATCGTTTCTGTTATCATATCCTCTAGTCTTTTTTTTTTTTTTTTTTATTGCTTAGATGTGTGGACGAGCTCACAGCCCACCTGGTGTTAAGTGGTTACTGGAGCCCATAGACATCTACAACGTAAATGCGCCACACACCTTGAGATATAGTTCTAAGGTCTCAGTATAGTCACAACGGCTGACCCACCCTTCAAACCGAAACGCATTACTGCTTCACGGCAGAAATAAGCGGGGCGGTGGTACCTACGCGTGCGGACTCACAAGAGGTCCTACCACCAGTAATTACGCAAATGATAATTTTGCGGGTTTGATTTTTATTGCACGATGTTATTCCTTCACCGTGGAAGTCAATCGTGAACATTTGTTGAGTACGTATTTCATTAGAAAAATTGGTACCCGCCAGCGAGATTCGAACACCAGTGCATCGCTTGATACGAATGCACCGGACGTCTTATCCTTTAGGCCACGACGACTTCAAAGTCTAGTCTTATGGTCCATCGTTTCTGTTATCATCTCCTCTAGTTTAGTATCTTTGTCTTGTCTCATGAACTCATTCTTTTCATCTCCCCTAGATCCGGTATTCTTTTTTTTTATTGCCTTTGTAGGCAGACGAGTATACGGCCCACCTGATGGTAAGTGGTCACCGTCGCTCATGGACGTCAGCAATGCCAGGGGCGGAGCCAAGCCGCTGCCCAACAATTCATTCATATAAGCTGGACCAATTAACTTCACTCGCGTATTCATTAAATACATTTCATATTTATATCAACTCAGAAGAGGCTGAGATTTACATATTATGGTAAAGTTATTATGAAGTCTTGAATAATTTATCAGACTACTAATATTAAGTATAAAATCGTTTTGATGTCATTCGTCAGAAGTTATCTCGGTCTATCTTGGAATGTATCCTCTTGGGTTTTCCTCCACAAGTTCTTCGTTAGATTAATGTAATTCGCACTCTGATAATCTTGTTTGCTGTACGAAAAGTTAATTTGGTGTTCCGTGACAAAATAAGTACAACATTACCTTTGAAATAACATTTTGGGGAAATGCAGAGAAATTCCTGGTTTATTTTCTTACAGTTTCGATGGAGCGATCGTGATGAACAATTAGGGATGTTCTAATACCGTGAAATTATCGATTTATGATGGCATTGCGTCTTATGAGTCCGCACGGTTAATTATCACCACACTCCCTATTTCTGTCGTGAGGCAGTAATGCGTTTCGGTTTGAACGCTGAGGTAGCCGTTGTACTGTAAAACTGAGACTTAGAATTCGTGTCTGAAGCTGAGTGGCATCTACGTATGCGCTCCGGTATCCACTTAATAAAAATAAGGCAGCGCGCGAAGAGTTTCAAGAAATCGATGTTTTTTATACTATTTGGTGGTGGTCATAGCGTGGCCCTGCTTCACAATTACCTAACATGCAATACAAATGTACAAACACATTATTCCATATGTTAGGCTAAATATATTTGGAACGTCGTGCAATCTAACCCATGCATCAGCCCGTTGAGTTTCTCGCCGAATCTTCTCAGCGGGTCGCGATTCCGATCCGGTAGTAGATTCGTCCGCGAAGCAGCTGCTCTTGAGTTGTTAGGTCTCCTTCGGAGGCGCTCGGGCAGCTGTTAGCTAATCCCACACCTCCTGGCTGAGCCTTTGCCCGCGCACCTGTCCTGGTGAAACTGGAAAGGCTTCAGGGCCACGAGTAATCCCACCCCCGCATTGGCCCATTGTCAATCCATCGGTCTGCAAGTCCCAATTGGAACCCAATATAACTTCAAACAAATAACGCATGATCATCCGGCCCAAATTTAGAATTTGCTGTCTTATAGATAACAGAGACTGATAAAAGAATGGAGAAGAATAGAGATGCAAGGCCAGAGGAGGTTCCAATAATAATTGATAAGTTTGTAACTTTTAAGGAAAAAACTGATTTTAATCTGTTGTTCGAAAGAAAAGACCTATTATTATTATTGTAGTACCAAGTTAAGCAACTGGGTAATCTTTGCTACTACGTACTGTGTAATGTATAATCTGTACAATATTCAAATGAACGATTACTTTCAATAAAACTTAACGTATCTTAATCTTAGAAGGATTAAATCCTACTTTTAATTGTTATTTGCATAAGGCAAGAAGGCTTTAGTGCCATTTTGTTACTACGGAGATAATTAATTTTGGCAAATTCGTTTGAATTCGCACGTGTTCCTTCCTATCTTGATTTCCTTATCATCATTGTTCACTCCACAAATCTTCCTAGTTCCTAATTGACTTCCCATGATCCGGAGATTGGAGGAAACCATAAATTAAAATTCAACGCATTTGTGCGAAGCCTATTACTATTAGGCAAAGATAACGCATCGGATTATCTAAACCGCTCGTAAAATCCGGTTTGATCCGGATTTATAATTAATGTAACCGGTTTCGCAGGCCCGGTGTTGGTTCGCCCGGCTCACGGATCGCAGGTCGAGCTTAACCGGTTCGTATTTGCCGAGGAATCGTTATATTAGAGTCACGTCTTTGAAAACAGATTTCTTGGTTGTGGTAGTACGAAGGAAGGAACGATGTCTTTTTGTTTGCTTTTGATTTATAGCAGACGTTGTAAACTGTATTTGTGACTTTGATCAGTATGCGGACTGTAAGCATGAGTTAAAATAAAGATAAAGAAGCCTTTATTAACAATCTTAATTCACATTTAAGTACATACTAATAATGTAATTTTCCTTAACTGTAAGATCAGTCTTTATTTCCACTATACGTTATAATAGGCGTACCTACAGAATCTTTTTTTATAATGTTCCTTAACATAAATAGCTCTATAATAAAATAGAAAGCAAAGTAGTGTAAATATAGTTTAAAAATATAGCTTAAATAACAATTCATACTACATTTAAGCCAAATCAATTTTTTGTATCCTGATAACAAAATTAATTAATTAAGTTAATGGGATCCTTCAGCTCTTTTATGTATTCCATTAATAGTGGAAGGGAAAATGAATCAATGTTTAGTGGTATAAGGAGCTCATAGATATCGCATTGTTAATGTCAGACTGCGTGATGGTTTTGTGGCAAAAATAGACAGAGCTCCCAACCCGTATATTGTATATACATAATATATGCCTTAATGTTATAAAACTATTGAGTAAGCGTTTTTAAAAAAAAAACCATACAAAGATATAGGCACTATAACTGCATACCGCAAGATACATATCCGGTTTTCGCGCACAGCTCCGTCGATCCGGGCAATAACCCAACCGGATGCGCGGATGTCGGCCTAATGAACCGGTTAATGGCGCCTCCGGGATATATAATGAATTCTGTAGCTAGTACTTAAAGAATGTTTTGAAAATTCTGAAGTCACTGAAGTTACTGAAATACGTACTTAAGAAATGTTCACGATTGACTTCCACAGTGCAGAAATAGCATCATGTAATAAAAATGAAGTCGGCCAAATTCTAATTTGCGTAATTACTGCTGGTAGGACGTCTTGTGATCCCTGCCTATTTCTGCCGTGAAGCAGTATTGCATTTCTCTTTGATTGGCGGGGCAGTCGTTGTACCGTAAAAACTGAGAGCTTAGAACTCATGTCTCAAGATGGGCGCCCACTGAGTTTCTCGCCGGACCTTGTTAGGTTTTGAAGTCGTCGTGGCCTAAAGGATAAGACGCCCGGTGTATTCGTATGTAGCGATGCACCGGTGTTCGAATCCCGCAGGCAAGTACCAATTTTTCTAATGAAATACGTACTTAACAAATGTTCACGACTGACTTTCACGTTGAAGGAATAGCATCGGATAATAAAAATCAAACCCGCAAAATTGTTATTTGCGTAATCACTGGTGGTAGGACACTCTTGTGAGTCCGCACGGGTAGGTACCACCACCCCGCCTATTCCTGCCGTGAAACAGTAATGCGTTTCGGTTTGAAGGGTAGGGCAGCCGTTGTAACTGTACTGAGACCTTAGAACTTATATCTCAAGGTGGGTGGCGCATTTACATTGTAGATGTCTATGGGCTCCAGTAACCACTTAACGCCAGGTGGGCTGTGAGCTCGTCCACCCATCTAAGCAATAAAAAAAAAGGTAGTCGGTATTCCGATTCGGTGGTAGATTCTGCGGAGCACTACTAGGTATCACGACTAGGTCTAGTGTTAGAAAATTCTCTCAGGCTTAGACCGTCGACTTCTGCGAGTCCACCATCTCGCAGAAGGAGGCGGCGGAGCGAGAGAGGGAGAGCTCTTCCCTTTCCGCACCGATCCGTCGCCGTCGAGCCGGGGGCCGGAGGCGGGAATACGCCCGTACGTCCCGGCCCCTGTAGGTGGCGGCCTCCCCCCGGTGAAGGGCAAGGGGCGACCTGAGGGGGTGAGGCCGCGCGGCGCGCTACCAGCACTCTAGCGCGCTGCCGTGGAATGAATAGAGCGACCGGTCGACGGTGTATCGCGTCCCGACCCGGCAGGCTGGTTCTGGTCCAGCGGGGTATTCCGGGACACCAGCGGCACCGTCTGGGCGGCCCGACGGGCTGCCGTACCGAGACGGCCGACGTTTCNACTAGTTAATATCAGTAAAATAAAGTTGTGAGTGATTGATATAATATACAATTTAGGAACCAGAAGTACCGTAGAATTAAATAAAATTTCGCAACCTCAAAAAACTGTTCTGCTCACAGTAAACACAGTCGGTAGTCTGGCGCTCCGTTTACAACGGGATTTTTGAACGGAACTTGGCGCCAGATTCTACCGAATCTGTGGATGTATAATCTGTACAATATTCAAATGAACGATTACTTTCAATAGAACTTTTTTTTTATTGCTTAGATGGGTGGACGAGCTCACAGCCCACCTGGTGTTAAATGGTTACTCGAGCCCATTGACATCTACAACGTAAATGCGCCACCCACCTTGAGATATAGTTCTAAGGCCTCAGTATAGTCACAACGGCTGCCCCACCCTTCAAACCGAAACGCATTATTGCTTCACGGCAGAAATAGGCAGGGTGGTGGTACCTACCCGCCGGACTCACAAGAGGTCCTACCACCAGTAACGTAACTTAATTTAATTTTAGAAATATTAAATGCTACTTTTAAGTCATCTTTGCATAAGGCAAGAAGGCTTTAGTGCCATTTTGTTACTACAGAGATAATTCATTTTGGCAAATTCGTTTGAATTCGCACGTGCTCCTTTCTATCTTGATTTCCTTATCATCATTGTTCACTCCACAAATCTTCCTAGTTCCTAATTGACTTCCCATGATCCGGAGATCGGAGGAAACCATAAATTAAAATTCAACGCATTTGTGCGAAGCCTATTACTATTAGGCAAAGATAACGCATCGGATTATCTAAACCGCTCGTAAAATCCGGTTTGATCCGGATTTATAATTAATGTAACCGGTTTCGCAGGCCCGGTGTTGGTTCGCCCGGCTCACGGATCGCAGGTCGAGCTTAACCGGTTCGTATTTGCCGAGGAATCGTTATATTAGAGTCACGTCTTTGAAAACAGATTTCTTGGTTGTGGTAGTACGAAGGAAGGAACGATGTCTTTTTGTTTGCTTTTGATTTATGGCAGACGCTGTAAACTGTATTTGTGACTTTGATCAGTCTGCCGACTGTAAGCATAAGTTAAAAATAAAGATAAAGAAGCCCTTATTGACAAGGTTAATTCACATTTAGGAACATATTAATAATGTAATTTTTCTTAACATTTGACATCGGTAAAGACAGTTTTGCTTTCGCATAGACCTCACCCAAATCCATTTCTAGTTCCGGTGTTAAAAAAGCAAAGTCGATTGTCAATGCTCTTAAAGTAAGTTAAAGAAAGCCTGCAAAAAAGGAAATACTTGCTATGTGTATGTGCATTACTATAATTCTCATGTTGTATTTGTTATTTTAGTTATGTGTTGTTTGTTCTACACACACTCATCACTTTTAATTATTATTCTCATAATCCTCTCGCAGGTCTGCTGGAAGAGATTTCTTAAAGAAATATGCAGCGCCTTTGTACATATTTTTCCTATTACTCTGTACTATGTCTTCTTTTCTGTGTGTACATAAATAAATAAATAAATTAGTAGAGAGTGAATCATTTATTATACCGTTTCAATTCTAAGATCAAAATAAGTAAAGTAACATTAATAACTCTAATGATTCTGTGAATAGAACTAAAATACTCACTGGGAAACTGGGAAAAACACAGTGCAAGCTAATTTTTGTACAATTCACAACAATTATAAAAGGTGGTAATGAAAGTTAGAAAACTATCAACAGTTGTCACTGTCAGAAAAAAAACCGACTGTAAGATCGGTCTTTATTTCTACTACACGTCATAATAGGCGTACATAATCTTTTTTATAATGTTGCTCATAAATAGCTCTATAATAAAATAGAAAACAAAGTAGTGTAAATATAGTTTAAAAATATAGCTTGAATAACAATTCATACTACATTTAAGCCAAATCAATTTTTTGTATCCTGATAACAAAATTAATTAATTAAGTTAATGGGATCCTTCAGCTCTTTTATGTATTCCATTAATAGTGGAAGGGAAAATGAATCAATGTTTAGTGGTATAAGGAGCTCATAGATATCGCATTGTTAATGTCGGACTGCGTGATGGCTTTGTGGCAAAAATAGACAGAACACCCAATCCGTTTTGTATATATGCCTTAATGTTATAAAAACTATTGCGTAAGCATATTTAAGAAATAAAAACCATACAAAGATATAGGCACTATAACTGCATACCGCAAGATGCATATCCGGTTTTCGCGCACAGCTCCGTCGATCCGGGCAATAACCCAACCGGATGCACGGATGTCGGCCTAATGAACCGGTTAATGGCGCCTCCGGGTTATATAATGAATTCTGTAGCTAGTACATAAAGAATGTTTTGAAAATTCTGAAGTCATCACGAACTAAACAATAAGACGGTACATTTGTATTGAGTGATACGTCTGTTTCGCTGTTTGAATCCCGCAGGTGGGTACTAATTTTTCTAATGAAATACGTACTCAACAAATTTTCACGATTGACTTCCACGGTTCCTTAAATATCATCGTGTAATAAAAATGAAGTCCGCCAAATTCTAATTTGCGTAATTACTGCTGGTAGGACGTCTTGTGAGCCCTGCCTATTTCGGCCGTGAAGCAGTATTGCGTTTCTCTTTCAAGGGCGGGTCAGTCGTTGTACTGTAAAAACTGAGAGCTTAGAACTCATGTCTCAAGATGGGCGCCCACTGAGTTTCTCGCCGGATCTTGTTAGGTTTTGAAGTCGTCGTGGCCTAAAGGGTAAGACGTTCGGTGTATTCATTCGTATGTAGCGATGCACCGGTGTTCGAATCCCGCAGGCGGGTACCAATTTTTCTAATGAAATACGTACTCAACAAATGTTCACGATTGACTTCCACGGTTCCTTAAATATCATCGTGTAATAAAAATGAAGTCCGCCAAATTCTAATTTGCGTAATTACTGCTGGTAGGACGTCTTGTGAGTCCTGCCTATTTTTGCTGTGAAGCAGTAATGCGTTTCTCTGTGAAGGGCGGGGCAGTCGTTGTACTGTAAAAACTGAGAGCTTAGAACTCATGTCTCAAGATGGGCGCCCACTGAGTTTCTTGCCGGATCTTGTTAGGTTTTGAAGTCGTTGCGGCCTAAAGGATAAGACGTCCGGTGTATTCGTATGTAGCGATGCACCGGTGTTCGAATCCCGCAGGCGGGTACCATTTTTTCTAATGAAATACGTACTTAACAAATGTTCACGACTGACTTTCACGGTGAAGGAATAGCATCGGATAATAAAAATCAAACCCGAAAAATTGTTATTTGCGTAATCACTGGTGGTAGGACACTCTTGTGAGTCCGCACGGGTAGGTACCACCACCCCGCCTATTCCTGCCGTGAAACAGTAATGCATTTCGGTTTGAAGGGTAGGGCAGCCGTTGTAACTATACTGAGACCTTATATCTCAAGGTGGGTGGCGCATTTACATTGTAGATGTCTATGGGCTCCAGTAACCACTTAACACCAGGTGGGCTGTGAGCTCGTCCACCAATCTAAGCAATAAAAAAAAGGTAGTTGGTATTCCGATTCGGTGGTAGATTCTGCGAAGCACTACTAGGTAGTACGACTAGGTCTAGTGTTAGAAAATTCTCTGAGGCTTAGGCCGTGAGCACACTTATTCTATTACAGTGTAGCTGGAATAGCCTCCTATGTTACCAGAAAATAGGTAGGGAAAAAAATCGAGATGGTGACATTAACGTTGTTGATGTCTATGGTCTCTGGTGACCACTCAATACCAGGTGCGCCGTGAGCTCGTCCATCCACCTTAGCAATAAAGAAGAAAAAAATTTTAATCAGAGCCTTCGGTTGGATTATTTCGATTCGCTGATGGTTATTTCTACAATACTTAGAAGAAGTATTGTAGAAAGAAAGAAAGAAAGAAATTCTTTCTTTCTTTCTACAATACTTAGAAGAAGCATATGAAGAAAGGCACCATTGACACCTCTCGTTGGGAAGCCCAAGCACAGAATCGCTTGGAGTGGAGACGCTTGGTGGGGCAGGGCGTGCATGTCTTTGAAAACGACAGGAGGCGCGAACTGGACGACAGACGAAATAAATTGAAAAATAGACCGCCTTCCACCATTTTTTACAACTTCGTGGGTGGTGTTCTTACGTGTAGCTTCTGTTTGCGCACGTTTAAGAACAAGATAGGCTACCATAGCCATATTAGAGCGCATGAGAGGCGCGGACATTAGCCTTTAAGTTATTAAACTGAAAAATTTGGTCGCCGTGGTCGAAACCGGCTTGGAACCATGATGATGATGATGATGAGTAATTATATGTGTTTCGATTCACCAAAAACACGTAAGCATACAATTCGATATTATTAAATGTATAATAATATATATTTTTGTCGCATTGCAGTTCTCTTCGGCGGAATTTTACGAGCGGTATCCTTTCGCAGAGTCGAGAGACCTCTTTTAGTTTTTACGTTTTTATTTGTTTCTGTTTAGAACGTATCGTTTTAGGAATACATTCGATAGATATGTATTTCGGTATGTAATCGAAGAGTTTCGATTGACGAATGAAATATCTTCGCTGTAACTGAGTTAGGTCGTTCTTTCGTGAGATTCATTCCCGATCCTGCGGACAGAATGGAAAGCAGTCGACGTTGCCCAAAACACGTCATCTCGGATCCTCCCGATCCACTAACGGTGCTTTTAGGTAGGTACTTCAAGCACCGGTCGCCGTTCTCGTCGAACTCGTCGCTTGCGACGAAGGGCTCGACGAGTAAATTAACTCTCAGACACAGCCCACTGAGTTTCTCGCCGGATCTTCTCAGTGGGTCGCGTTTCCGATCCGGTGGTAGATTCCGCGAAGCACGGCTCTTGCTAGGGTTCGTGTTAGCATCGTCGTCACGTTTGAGCCCCGTGAGCTCACCTACTAGCCAAGGTTACGCTGGAATAGGCGCTCCAGGCTACCAACTTAGGTAGGAAAAAAAAAAAGTGAGATTGACGTTACTTTTTTTTGCCTAACTATTCTAGTAACCTCGAGGGGTTATTCTAGATGCACCGAGCTAGTAGGTGAGCTCACGGGGCTCAAGCCGGGAGTATTGCTAACACTGGCCCTAATAAGAGCAGTGCTTCGCAGAATCTACCACCGGATCGGAAACGCGACCCACTGAGAAGATCCGACGAGAAACTCAGTGGGCTGTGTCTATGAGTTAATTTACTCGTCGAGCCCTTCGCCGCAAGCGATGGGCTCGGCGAGGACGGTGACCGGTGCTTGAGGTACCTAAAAGCACCGTTAATGGATAGGGAGGATCCGTGATGACGTGTTTAACGTGACATTAACACTTTATGATAAAGAAAAATAAGAATTGACAAAAAATTAAATGTCTCGCTCTTTGGATCTCTGGGATCAGAACGATGACGGTGCGACAGCCGAAAAAGCCCGGAGATCAACGTGGCTTTCGCAAAATGCGTCCATAGGAACAGAAGGTTTTAGAAAAAAACACCGCTTTTCCTTATTAAAATACCCCGCGATATAATCCCCGAAGCGGGTAAGGACGGGTTCAGGCTTAAAGCGGAAAGCTTTCTCTGTTTTTTTATTTAGACATTGAAATGTGAATATCGCTGACCAGAGATCAAAGGTCATAAACTCTTAAAAATCTAATTTGCATTTTTACTTTCTTATATCACACCATTCGAACCTTTTTGTTTGTGCATAGTAACTTAAGTTCTTTCCCGGTATAATGACATGAGAATACATACATCCATATGCCATATGAATTATTTGGAAAAACCTTTTTTTTTTCATTAAATTTGTTCATTAAAGTTTTAGAAAGATTTTAAAATAATGAAAACTCTCCATGTAAGATTCTTTTTAATACATATTTATGTCGGTCCTATTTAGGTGTGGTTGGTGAATATGGAAATTGTTGAACCTCTGGATTTTCAGTTCGAACCTCCGAAATCTATTTCTTTCGATCTCTGTTGAGGCAATCTTCAAGGAAGGCGATAGCAACAGAATAGACCGGAACAAACAATATCTATGCGTTGTCAAAGCAATTTTCGACCAATAAAAATAGTTAAATTGTAAACACCGCTTCCTCCTTGTTTTCCGAGTCAATAAAGCCCAAACCCAAAGCTCCGAAAGGAACAATATGAAAAGCAGATTTAACCTGTTACCCTAACACGATTTCTCATACAATTCACACTCCAAATGTTTTTTGAGGTCATTTTCTCTCAACTATCGCGTTTTATTTTCCATTCGAATAAATTACGGTGGGTATCGAATTATGTATAGTTAGGTACTAGCATCTTATTAAATAGACCTTATATCTATCAATGACAGAAATCTGACAATATTTTCAAGAAAACTCACAAGTTTGAGGTGTTGATACCTACCTTACGTTGGTACGTACTTAATAAAATATGATCACGATTGACTTCCATTCCATTGATTGTGTAATAAAAATCAAACCCGAAAAATTTTAATTTGCATAATTACAGGTATTAAGACATCTTGTGAGTCCACAGGGGTAGGTACCACCCTGTCTATTTCTGCCGTGAAGCAGTAATGCGTTTCGGTTTGATGGGTGGGGCAGCCGTTGTAAGTACGAATATACTGAGACCTTAGAACTCTAATCCCAATTTGGGTGGCGACATTTACGTTGTACATGTCTAAGTGCTCCAGTAACCACTTAACACCAAGTGGACTGTGACCTCGTCCACCTATATACGCAATAAGTAAATTAAAACTTGGAGGGTTGCTATTCTAGTCCGAACACCAGCTAGAAACCTTATTAGTGTACGATACAAAAAGATTTAAGCAAAAGATCTTTCTTCATATAAAACAAAACGTTCATACCACACGAACGTAGCACATAAGGCGCCGCAAACACCATCTTGTCCTGAATTTGAAATAGCATAGCCCTTACTATGGCCAGATCCGAACAGGACTCGTTAGTGCGGAGTGTTGCAGCTTGGACCCTCGCATAAAGGCGGTCTCCGAGCCCTTCCGGTCCGACCCTTTAACAAGGAAAGGGACTTAACATGAAGAAATCGGACCGCAGAAGATCTGATGTGAATTTTCTTGTAAACGAATCTACTGAAAGATTGTTTTGCGGACGTGCGGCTTCGGATTGGATAGACCCATTTCTCGCCGTGAGCATCGTAAAATAGCTGTATTAAGGGGGATTATTAAGGCAAGTTCAGGCAAGCGGCAAGACTTAAAGCGCATGCCAAATCCCTATGCAGCGTGATAAAAGGATAGGCTGCGCCAACCCCACACAATGTGGGATAAGGCCAACAAGAAGATTATCTAATAAAAATACGCTTATAGAACGTTTCTTATTGAAATTCTATGATGGCAGGACGTCTTGTGAGTTCGCGCGGGTAAGTACCACCGCCCTGCCTATTTCTGCGGTGAAGCAGTAATTCGTTTCGGTTTGAAGGGTGGGGCAGCCATTGTAACTATACTGAGACCTTAGAACTTATATCTCAAGGTGGGTGGCGCATTTACGTTGTAGTGTCTATAGGCTACAGTAACCACCTGACATCAGTGGACTGTGAACTTGTCCGCCCGTCTAAGCAATAAAAAAAATATATCAATGGTGGAATGTGCTATTACTCAACATACACCATTTCTTTAATGCGATACACCCTAAGACTTAAAAGCTCGTAAAGTCTCCATTCACTTTTGAAATCCAAACGGATAGTTGCTTCGTGGTAGATATAATCAAGTTTTTATGACTTGTCCTTGCAGGCCTTACAATGCGATAAGTAATTACAAAAAAATTATCATTAACCTTTACACTTTTACACCGTTCCTGTCTTTGCTTGAATAAACACCTTATAATTTACCCATCCGTGCGCTTAAATATAAGGACATCATTTTCTGTCATCAGCTGATCGCGGTGACTATATAACAATATTAATTCAACTAACCCGCGAAGAATGAAGCATAGGATAAGTCTTGAAAATTCCAACAGAAAAATATTGACGGATTTAAAGAGATATAACTAGATACATTTGTCGGAGGAGAAAGTCATCGGATCGGAAAACGGCATCATTAGATTGTATCCTCGGCCCTTAAAAGGGACACCATTAAGTCAGGACACAAACGCATGTATAGGACGAGAAGGGCACAAAGAATATAAAAGGTATATTATGAAGATCTCAACGTTCCCGAGAAGGATATTTCGATAGAAGATTTCGAAGTCGTCGTGGCCTATCGGATAAGACGTCCGGTGCATTTGTATGAAGCGATGCAACGGTGTTCGAATCCCACAAGCAGGTAACATTTCTTGCGTAGAGAGAAGATGCATGTGACTAGGAGATGTATGGAAATGTGCAAGGTAGAAGGGGAAGAGGTCGACCGAAGAAGACATAGATGGATTGTGTGAATGACGATATGAGAGAGAGAGAGAAGTGAGGGTTAAGATGATAGCTGATAGAAGAGAAAAAATTGCTGTGCCGACTCTACCTAGTGGGATAAGGTGGAGAAACAGAAGAAGAGGTACCATTTTTTTTTTAAATGAAATACGTCCTCATCAAAAATGTTGATGATTGATCCATGGTGAAGGAAATAACATCGTATAATAAAAATCAAATCTGTCTTGTGAGTCCGCACGGGTAGGTACCACCGCCCCACCTATTTTTGCCGTGAAGCAGTAATGCGTTTCGGTTTGAAGGGTAGGGCAGCCGTTGTATTGTTTAAATTGATGCCTTAGAACTCTTGTCTGAAGGACAACTAGATGTCTATTGCCTCCGGTAATCTCTTAACACCATCTATACTTTTATACTTCTATTATAAGAGGAAAGATTTGTTTGTTTATATTGAATAGGCTTCGAAATTACTGAACCGATTTGAAAAAATCTTTCATTTTGAAGCTAAACTATTCCCGAATGACATAGGCTATAATCTTTTTTTGAAAAAAAATAGGGATCCTTACTAAAACTCCAATAATGTAACCCAAATAATGTAGCTCAAACAAAATTGGTCTTCTATAGACAAGTTATTGTTTGGTTTTACCTCCAATTAATTAACTTCTGTATATTATAGTAGGAATCTGCTATTGTGCGCGGATCAATTAAACGCCAGTGATGTATTGCACGCCCTGCATGCGGCCAATGATCGAAGGTGCTGGCGGGACATTACAAGGAGCAAAATCCTGTCGACATATAATGGTCACCCTCAGCAGTAAGGAAACGACGCGAGGAGGAGGAGGAGGAGGAGGATGTATTGCAATAAATAATAGTTTTGCATCTAACAATTTAGATCATAATCGAAAACAAAATATAGGCAGCGGCTTGGCTCTGCCCTTGGCATTTCTGAAGTCCATGGGCGACGGTAAACACTCACCATCAGGTGGGCCGTATGCTCGTCTGCCTACAAGGGCAATAAAAAAAAAATATATCATTTAACATAAAGTTATTAAAGTAAGTATCAAACTACACTCACTTAAAGTTAAGTAGTGTTCAGTTTTATAAATTGCTCTGCGGTCGTGTTTATAATAAAACTAGCGACCCGCCCTCGCTTCGCTTCGGAAACATTAAAACACACATGAAACCAAAAAAATAAAATAATTTTTTTTTTTAAAAAAGTAACCTATGTTCATCAGGGAAAATGTCGGCTTCAAATGGAAAAATAATTTTTCAAATCGGTCCAGTAGTTTCGGAGCCTATTCGAAACAAACAAACAAACAAATTTTTCCTCTTTATAATATTAGTATAGATATAGATATAGATTAGTATAGACTAGAGGTCCCGCAGTAGTCGAAATTCGACTATAATTAATTGGAATTGTAAGTTTGTACACTATTATGATTGTATTTTATACTTCTATAATCACAAATTTCGCCAAGACTACACTATAAAAAAATATTAATAAACAATATTTAATCTATTCTCAATTTGACCAGAGACGTTAAGAACAAAAGTTTGACAATAAATAGTATGCATGCGAGTGTGCGTCAAATACATGGTATGCAGTGTGTGTAATGTTTTCTTTATTGATTTAATGTATCTTTTATGCATTATTTAAAAAAAATATTAGCATTGTGCACTTCTTCTCTATGTTCTCTATAAGTGTGGAAAATTTCATACTCCTCCGTCCGCGCAATTTTCGTAAAAAGGGATACAAAGTTTTTGCTTCACGTATTAATATATAGATACATGAAATTTGCTATCCTCGGATGCTTGCATTATTACTAAAATATGCAAAAATTGCAGACCGAATCTGATGAGATTTGGCACAAAGATAGTTTACAACTTGCATTAACACTTATATATTTTTTCGGGTCATGACCCGGGCAGCGCCGGGTATATCTGCTGTGAGAAATGCGACAACGCGTTCGCTGGGTCGTGATTTTACGTACAAACGGATCTACAAAACGGCTGTTAGTTTATGGGAAAACACATATCCGGGTAAAATACAACGCGCGCTAAAAACAATTTTCCGGAAGTGAAACAGCAGGATGCGCTTAGTGAAATAAAAGTCCTTGGTTTGAGTGAACCCACAGATACAAGCCCCTGAGTTTCTCCTCAGATCTTCTCAGCGGGTCGCGATTCAAATCCGGTGGTAGATTCTGCGAAGCACTGCTCTTGTTAGGGCTTGCGTTAGAAAATTCTCTCGGTTTGGGCACGTGAGCTCACCTACCCATACCGATCCTACCCATCTAGCCTAGCAAATAGGTAGGAAAAAAGTGAGTGTTATTAAAAACAAATTGAATGGAACAGAGTCGTAATAACATAACAAAGAACCAAACTAATGATAAGGCGTAATTTTACTTATTAATTTTATCTGTTCTTTGCAGTCATGCGTGGCGGTTTAAAAGGCGGGGCGATCTTTGTACTATACTATTATTATTTTTATGTAGAACTTCATGTAGAATCTACATCGGCGGACTTCATGGATAAGGCATTCTCTACCATTCAGACTTCAGAGATTCAGACAACGCCTCTCGAATACTATGACAAAATTGAATCCGATAAATCAAACCTTCATCATCATTATCAGTTACCTGGGGTTAGCGCAACATGTTTTCTCCTTCCATACTCTTCTATCATATACCATTTCTTCGCTCACTCCCCTCTTACCCATATCGTCTTTCACGCAATCCATCCATTTCTTCTTAGATCTACCTCTTCCTCTATATCCTTCCACATTCAAAGTTAACATTCTCTTACCAAGCTCAGTTCATTTCGTCTCATCACATGTTCATACCATACCAATCGCGCACTCCTCAGCTTCTCTGTCACAGGTGCCACTTTCAGACTTCCTCTAACATATTCATTCCGTATTCTATCCATTCTCGTTACTCCACACATCCATCGCAACATTCGCATCTCTGCTGCATGCAGTCGCCTTTCAAACCTTCATGTAGGAATCAAATTCACTAAGCACGTTCGATATTAAAATGTCACAATTCGCTTCTGTAAAATTATCGACTTATATTACATTACATTAGGATAGAAATTCGCTCTTTCTGATTCCTCGGAACGTTGAAAAGTCATTATTTCCTGTTCCAAAATTAATTAAAGTAAAGAAAAATAATTACGGACCGATTCCCTTTAAAAATTGTATGTATGGTGACTGCCAGAAATTGTTTTTACAACCACAACACCCGCCGGCGTGTTTGACCGGCGTATGGCCGACGGAAATTCTTTTATGACGCACGATATCCGGACACGGAACACCGGCTCGCGATACGATACAAAAAGGAACCGGCTCAATTATGAAGAAACGAGATGGGCTATAGATGTGTCAATGCCGGTTTATGTCCTTTTTAAGATAAGCATTTCAAAAGTTTGTGTTGTGTAGCACATGCCTAAGTACATTGAGAAAAATAATCTATATATTACTAGCTGACCCGGCAAACGTTGTTTTGCCATATATAAGATTTCTAGGGAAAATCTAGTGTAGAAAAAAAGTTACTTATTGTAAGTGTGTAAGGATGTGGTAAATGAGTGAAAGAGGCATGTAGCGCTGTGAATGATTAGGGAGTATAAAAATAACAAAACCTCATTCAACCACATGACTCATTATGACAAAAAAATGTCCAAAAATAAAAATAAATGTTAGGGGTGGACAACCCTTATCACCTAGGGGTATGAAAAATAGATAGTAGCCGATTCTCAGACATGAGAACATGAGAGTTCCACAGAAAAATTAAAACAATAGGTATAACAGTCACTGCTACGGCTAAAAATGCTGACTATTGAGGGATCACTCGTAAGGAATAACTACTTAGGAGGAGCCCAGTGACAAACACACGCACATATGATATATATTCATATATAAAGATGATAAATACAAAACAGTGTGACCAACTTAACATAAAACCGGGTAACGAAATAAAATCACGGAATTCACATAAAACATGCCAAAAAAACAACCTTCACTCATACATTGTGGCACATATCGAAGTACGTTTTGTGGCGGCATAAAAATGGGGTACGTCGTATCCGGCGCGGACCCGGATAACCGTGCGAGTGTTGCCAATAAAAAGTGATAAAAACGGATATGGAGAGGATAGCGTCCCTTCGTTGAAAGGGTTAACCGTTTTATTTTCTGTTTCACATCGGGTTTTTTTTTTTGGGNCACTCATACATTGTGGCACATATCGAAGTACGTTTTGTGGCGGCATAAAAATGGGGTACGTCGTATCCGGCGCGGACCCGGATAACCGTGCGAGTGTTGCCAATAAAAAGTGATAAAAACGGATATGGAGAGGATAGCGTCCCTTCGTTGAAAGGGTTAACCGTTTTATTTTCTGTTTCACATCGGGTTTTTTTTTTTGGCGCAATCGTTCGGGTTTGATTTTAACCGGTGCTGTTTGTTGGCTGGTCTACGTAAGTGTAGTCTACGCGGCTAAAAACACCGTGCATTTTTTATCGAATGCCGGTAAAATGCTGTAGTAAATGTCAATTTTTCGAAATAGAAAAGAGACAGAGAGAGTATTCTTTATTGTACACCAAAACAATAAATAAACAATGCGATATACATTAAATACAAAAAAGGACAATTGGCAGTTTTGTCGCTAAGAACGATCTCTTCTAGACAACCATCAGGTGGACAAGAATCATTTGGAAACGAATTACGCGCGGTGTACCTATCCAATATATACACATACACACATTCATACACAAATACCATAAATATTCTATTCTATTCTATCAGCCCATGGACGTCCACTGCTGGACGTAGGCCTCCCCCAAGCGTCGCCACAAAGACCAGTCCTGCGCTGCCTGCATCCAGCGGATCCCCGCGAACCTCAATAGGTCGTTGGCCCACCTTGTGGGAGGCCTACCCACGCTACGTCTTCCAGTACGCGGTCGTCACTCAAGAACCTTCTGGCCCCAACGGCCATCCGTTCCGCGAGCAATGTGTCCTGCCCACTGCCACTTCAGAGTCGCAATCCTTTGGGCTATGTCGGTTACCATGGTTTTCCTGCGAATCTCCTCATTTCTGATTTGATCTCGCAGGGAAACTCCGAGCATAGCCCTCTCCATTGCTCTTTGGGTGACCTTGAGCCTTCTCATAAGGCCCATTGTGAGCGGCCACGTCTCAGTGCCATATGTCATCACTGGCAACACACACTGGTCAAAGACTTTCGTCTTGAGACACTGTGGTATTTGTGAAATAGTAGTCCGAGTTGTAGTCCGATAGAAAATAAAAACTTCTACATCATATCTTAAGCAATGTGGCACATGTGGTTTAACAAGCTGTGAATGTTCCTTAAAAGCGCTAATTATAAAATACAATCACATACACAAGTTTCTCGACATGCCGAGCGTACAGTTGGTTCTGGATGTTTTAAAAGTTGTATTTAAATCAAGTTTGTGCGCATGTTTTTTTGTTCTCGACCTCTAGACTTGAATCTAGACTGGTGGTAGGACCTCTTGTGAGTCCGCGCGGGTTGGTACCACCCTGCCTATTTCTGCCGTGAAGCAGTAATGGGTTTCGGTTTGAAGGGTGGGGCAGCCGTTGTAACTATACTGGGTCCTTTGAAGTTATATCTCAAGGTGGGTGGCGCGGTTACGTCGTAGATGTCTACGGGCTCCAGTAACCACTTAACACCAGGTAGGCTGTGAGCTCGTCCACCCATCTAAGCAATAAAAAAAATCAAAATAAAAAAATTAACCAGCCATCAATTCATATTTACAACAAAACATAAACCATAAAAGCATCTTTGCCAAATTGCAATAAACTGTTGTATAACTCAAGTTAAAAAAATATATTGCATACATTGCGCCAGGATTGGCTCTTAAATCTTATTTAACTACAACGCACAGACAGACACGGAGCGTAACAAAAGCATTAATTCCGTGCTAATGATAAAAGTCGGGGCGGAGCGCAGTTATCGGATTCACAGTTGGATAAATTTAACGGCGCCATTTTGAATTTACGCCCAAAGTCAGATTCGAACCGGTCAGGTCCGGCTCATGACCGGGTAATGAGACGGAAACCGGCTAACGTGAATATGGTTTAGCTAACCGCATGCATACATGTAGAATCCGCTTTTCTGTGAAACTTAGCGGAAATAGATTATATTAATTGTTTTCCGTAGATTGTGTTATTCGTCAAATTGTAAGCGAAAACATTTCGTTCTAGTAATCTGCGAATATTATGTACATTAGACAGATAATGTGGAACTTTTTGGCGGGAACGCGAGGAGTGAAGTTGTGTGATTTTGTTTTATTTTGTCTATTTAGTGTTTATTCAGGTTTAAATGTGTAATAACGGTGGTTTATTAACTGTTTAATATCTGTGAAAGTGCACAAATGTGGGAAAATGAAACAAAGCCGCTGAACGTAACTTCTCGGGATCCTCCAAAAAGTCCACTGAAAAAATCTTAGTAAATGACCACCATTTTACTGAGATTATATTTCATCTTATGAGATTTGACATTGACATTGACATTAATCATCTTCATTTCATTTCACTCCATAATATCATTTTTCATAAAAATATGAATATAAATTAAAATAAGACACGACTTGAAGGTCTCAGTAACCAGGTCATAAAAACCCTTAAAAAAAATAACATTAAAAAAAACTTTAAAAAAAAGTTTTAATTAGTTTGCAATACATGTTATTATAACAATATGTGTTATTTTTTGGCTTAGGTACTCTGCGGCCTAAATCTCTTGATGGATTTGGATACAAATCAGGTGCATTTAAATTGTCTTCGTTCTAAAATTATAAAGTATCTATATGTTTATTTTAAAATGGTGGCAGTGAAGCAGTTATGCTTTCCAGTTTATAAAATTAATATGCGCGTATATTACGTCTAAAATCAAAAAAAAATATTTTAAATATTGCAAAAGGATCTAAAATAAATTTTGTTACATATTTCTCAGAATTTGCACAGAATTTGAATCACGGCATGGTAGCTTCATAGTAAAAAACACCGGGCGCTCTATCCTTTAGGCCCCGACGACTAGCAACTTTCTCCTAAAGCCTTACAACCATAAACATTGCCCACACATTATTTACAATGCAGCCTGCCTCGGGAAATGCGGTTTATCATATTAATATAGAGCGAAATTCGGCTTTCATACATTCTCATAAGTTACACAATGCTTTAATCAAGTTATATGATACGTAGGATGAACATATTATGATTTGTACTTTGCTGCGTGTATTGTATGTTCCATAGGGCGATGTTTTTTTTTTTTTTGATAGGCCCTGTGATGATATTACAATTCACTTCGGCAGATATGTGATATAAATTATCTGTAGCTTTGGGGGATGTCGTGGTAACGATTATTAAACAAGTTGTACGATACATTTTAAAAGCGAATTATCGGACTTTTTGCGGGAACGCGAGGAGTGAAGTTGTGTGATTTGTTTTATTTTGTCTATTTAGTGTTTCTTCATGTTTAAATGTGTAATAACCATGGTTTATTAACTGTTTAGTATCTGTGAAAGTGCACAAATGTGGGAAACAAAGCCGCTGAACGTAACTTCTCGGGAGTGCAATCCAAGAAGTGCACTGAAAAAATCTCAATAAATAACCACTATTTTACTGAGATTATATTTCATCCCATATCATCTCATTTTATTTCATTTAATTTCATGCCAATTGACTGAGTTTCCTTCGTTGTTTATTATTCATAAAATGTAAATAATTAAAACGCCGAATTATAAAAATCTTATTACTTGACGCTGGCTAATGCACAAGCCGTGCCAAAGCCAAAAACTAAAGAAGAAGAGGAAAGCGAAAAAACAATATGTTATACAACAAATAAAATAAAAATAATAGGAGTCTAATTTTAAATGATTAAATTTTGGCGGGCTTTCTGTACCTCTACCACAGACTATAATGTCAAATGTGTGTTGAGAATGTTGCCAGTATTGAGATTGTTGGTGGACTTAAAATCTGCCGTAATAACTATTGGAATAGGGACTGGACCATTGAATCTATAGAGCCTACACGGATTAGATCATTCCGCCTACTTCTGCCGAAAAGTAATCTTCGGTATCCCTTTGAGGGGTGAGAAAGTATTTCCTCAACGTTCTAACTAATCTTTTAAAGTGAGTTCCTGTTTCTTCACATTACGACTTAACTATGAACTCTAATAACTACTGTAAAAAAATTCAAAAGAGAGAAAACGATTAAATAATTTGGAAGAATTCACATATGATTTGTAATACGGAAACAGAAGCGGATATTTTACATATTTATTCCTATTTATATATCCATGTACTATAGATGGAAAAATCGGTATGTTTTCATTACTTAACACTGGCACACTATTTTTATTTTAAAAGAAAATAGCTGTACCCACCCGCTTCGCAGGGCATTTAAAATTAACATTATTGTTTCTCACCCCCACAACGATTCTCATCATTAACCCAGTCCATCACTCATATAAATATTAGCCTATCCATTAAGTACATGTATTTTCTACATGGATACTAAGTTTCAAGTCAATCGGATGCACGGTTCAGTAGTTATAACGGAACATCCATAAAAACCACTGTAGATTTATATATTAGTATAGATTAATGTCAATATCAGTCAGTCTTCGACTGAGATGACGGTGCTAAGTATTTTGTTTGTTTGTTGAAAATGAGGTTTTAAAGAAAAAATCCATTACATTTTCTTACCCATCCCATAAATATATATTGAAGATCCGGACAAAGGTCAAAGGATATTGAAAAAATTACGTAGTAAATACATTGAAATTGGGTCATACATAGCGCACATGGAATATTTCAATTACGGTTAGACTTTCATTGCAGAGCATATTTCAATTACGTCTTTATTGCGAGTTCTGCGGTAAGACGTCAGCGTGCGTCACGTAAATTATTAATTAATTGCAGACGTGCTAATGCTGACGGTAATTGCTGATTAAGTGCCGTTGTGAGTTGATTGAGACAAATTCCGGTGCGAGAAGCCGTAACGTGTATTTCGGGAACCGGATCTATTAATAATTTTCGCGAAATTCCGGGTTCGCATTGCTGTCACCTCTTAATAGTACATTACTTAATAGTACTATATAAAACAATTTAACTGTTTTTTTTTATTTTTAAGTAAACTACTACTAATCGAATAAGAACTGTCTGATGAACTCATCTTTGTTTAATACTTCACTATTAAATTTTATTGCCTTTTGTTTATTTCACTTTTACACTAAACACAATATTGCAAATTACCCGAGCACAACAATGGCGGAGAATATTAGGTGCGTTTCGGTTTGAAGGGTGGGGCAGCCGTTGTGACTATACTGAGACCTTAGAACTATATCTCAAGGTGTGTGGCGCATTTACGTTATAGATGTCTATGGGCTCCAGTAACCACTTAACACCAGGTGGGCTGTGAGCTCGTCCACACATCTCAGCAATAAAAAAAAAAAAAAAAAGCGTGAGAGCAGACGTAGACACTAACGCGCATGCGTACTTGTCAGTACCCAGGGAGGAAAAGTTAGACTTTCTTCCCTGTACAGCGGGACGAAAACCGAACTTCCGGCATAGGTAGGAGAAAAAAAAATTTATTCAAGTAACCATTGTTCTGAGAAGAATAATTAAGTCCAAATATTTTTACTCTACTCTTCTCTTACAAACGAAGAGCGTGGTATGGACATGTGAGAGAAGATACATGTGACTAGAAGATGTATGGAAATGGTAGTGCAAGGTAGAGGTCGACCGAAACAGACATGGATGGAGTGTGTGAATGACGATATGATAGAGAGAGGAGTGAGGGTTAAGATGACGGCTGATAGAGAAGAATGGAACAGAAAAATTCGCTGTGCCTACCCCACCTAGTGGGATAAGGTCGACACAAAGAAGAAGAAGAAGAAGTTAGATATTTTTAGAACCATTTAAAATAAATAAAAACAAAAAGGTTACTCCAATGAGTTATCATTGATATTGCATAATAATATAAAATATGTATATCATGTTTATATTGTGCGTCATTATGTGCACGCAAAATTCACAACAAAACCAATTAATCAAACGAAAGTTAAATGATCACGTCATTAATTCGGTAAGTGTTCTACATTTATGTTTGCGGCTTGTGAAAATCTTATTAATGTCATTATGTCAATGTCAGTTAAGTGCGACGCCATTTTGTAAACGCGTTTCGGCCATTTTGATGATTTTTTTTTCTTTTTTTTATTGCTTTTGTAGGCAGACGAGCATACGGCCCACCTGATGGTAAGTGATCACCGACGCTCATGGACGTCAGCAATGCCAGGGGCAGAGCCAAGCTGCTGCCTACCATTAAGTACTCTCCGCAAGCCTCGTTTGAAGAAGGACATGTCATAGCGCTCGGAAAACACCGTGGAGGGGAGTTCATTCCAAAGCCAAGGGTACGTGGCAAAAAAGATCTTTGGAAACGTACTGTTGATGAACGCAGCGGTTCCAGATAATATGGATTCACGCATAGCCATTCTCCTTATTGCACTAATTCGGTATGATTATTATAATTTTTTTTATTGCTTGAATGTGTGGACGAGCTCACAGCCCACCTGGTGTTAGTGGTTACTGGAGCCCATAGACATCTACAACGTAAATGCGCCACACACCTTGAAATATAAGTTCTAAGGTCTCAGTATAGTTACAACGGCTGCCCCACCCTTCAAACCGAAACGCGTTACTGCTTCACGGCAGAAATAGGCGAGGTGGTGGTACCTACCCGTGCGGACTCACGAGAGGTCCTACCACCAGTGATTACGCAAATTATAATTTTGCGGGTTTGGTTTTTATTACACAATGTTATTCCTTCACCGTGGAAGTCAATCGTGAACATTTGTTGAGTACGTATTTCATTAGAAAAATTGGTACTCGCCTCGGATTCGAACACCGGTGCATTGCTTCATACGAATGCACCGGACGTCTTATCCTTTATGTCACGACGACTTCTCGAAATTTCGACCTTATGGAACAAGATGCCATTCAATTTTATGCCAAATGAATTATAAGCCCGTGTGCTCAGTTATACCAAGAAAAAAATACAGTACTTTCGAGGCTAATCTGTGATATCTTGACCCAAAGCTATTCTACGTCTAAGATAAATATCCATAATACATTTGGGTTCGGTGAATTCAGCATTTAGTCCTGCCTCCGGTGTTTGTTTCCGTATCTGTTTCAATAAGGCAAACTGGACGTAATCCAAATTAAATTTCCGTTTATACTAAATCATCTCCCAGGTTGTTTACACTTGGACGCTGTCCAGATTGGGATAAAGGAGTACCCTATATATTACCTACCCTTTAACGAATTCAATTTTTTAGCTACATTCATATGTAAAGTCGAATTTACTGTATGTATGACTGTCCTACCCTACATTATAGAATCGGATGGCTACTCCTCTTCAGAATAAGTTTTTATTTTTTATTGCATAGATGGATGGACGAGCTCACAGCCCACCTGGTGTTAAGTATTTATCGGAGCTCATTGACTATAACGTAAACGCCGCCTCCCATCTTGAGATATAAGTTCTAAGGTCTCAGTATAGTTACAACGGCTGTCCCACCCTTCAAACCGAAACGCATTACTGTTTCACGGTGGGCGGTAGTACCTACCCGTGCGGACTCACAAGATGTCATACAACCAGTAATTACGCAAATTATAGTTTTGCGGGCATGATTTTTATGACACGATTTTATTCCTTCAGCATAGAAGTCAATCGTGAATATATTTTGTTAAGTACGTATTTCATTAGAAAAATTGGTACCCGCCTGCGGGATTCGAACACCGGTGCATCGCTATACGAAGGCACCGGACGTGTTATCCTTTAGGCCACGGCGACTACTAGATCTAGATTACTGATCCCTAATGCGGACTCAGCACACCGCCACCAGTAATTATTCAATTCTATTCGTAAAACGCAACGTTATCGCCATCTGTGGAATTATTTGAGATGATTCCATCATCACGTTTTTACTATCGCACCACCCGCCACCGGAGTAGAGTTCATCCATACTACCTGGAGCCACTGCGTTCATCCACAGTACATTTCCAGAGATATTTTTTGCCACGTACCATCCAGCTTTGGAATGAGCTCCCCTCCACGGTGTTTCCCGAGCGCTATGACATGTCCTTCTTCAAACGAGGCTTGTGGAGAGTATTAAGCGGTAGGCAGCGGCTTGGCTCTGCCCCTGGCATTGCTGACGTCCATGAGCGACGGTAACCACTCACCATCAGGTGGGCTGTATGTCCGTCTGCCTACAAGTGCAAGAAAAAAAATATGGTAATAAGTAATAAGTGCGTATTTAAAAGATAGCCGGCAAGTAAAAGCTTGCAATTTCTAAAACTACAATCAACATACGCCTACCCGCAAATTTCACACATGCATTTTCACAAACAACATCGCGATACGTAACGTTGTTCCCGCGATAACAAAGTGGCCGGAGCGTATTTTGGGACGACAATTTCCAGAGTAAAATTTCGAGCTTAGATAAGCTGCCGTTCTGATAATTACCGTTACACAGGACCGGATCTAAGGAGAACGGAAGTGTAGCTTAAACGGCCGGTTAAGAAAGGTTGTTTTTATATTGTTCAGACAGTGGCTTAAATTGCTCGATTGTGGTTTTTTTTTATTGCTTTAATGAGTGGACGAGCTCACAGCCCACCTGGTGTGAAGTGGTTACTGGAACCCATAGACATCTACGACGTAAATGCGCCACCCACCTTGAGATATAAGTTCTAAGGTCTCAAGTATAGTTACAACGGCTGCCCTACCCTTCAAACCGAAACGCATTACTGCTTTACGGCAGAAATAGGCAGGGCACGTAGGGTACCTAGTCGCGCGGACTCGCAAGAGATCCTACCACCAGGAACAAAAGTATGGGTAAAGGTTCATTGTGAATGCTGAATTTGTATTACTGACTAGATCTATGACGAGATACCCGAGGTGGTGGATCTACCGTAGAGACACGTGAAGTACGTGGCACCACTCCCTCCCTTTGGTGAAGGAAATTGTCACTGTTGCAAGACGCGGGTTTAAGTGGTTTAAGTTTACTAGACCGCTGAGGTTAACTATTCACTAGAGCGTCGAGATAGGGGGGTCGACCGCGGTAACACTCTAACCAGCCAACAGAATCTTTTAGGAGGTTCACTGGTGGTAGGACCTCTTGTGAGTCCGCACAGGTAGGTACCACCACCCTGCCCATTTCTGCCGTGAAGCAGTAATGCGTTTCGGTTTGAAGCAGGGGCAGCCGTTGTACTGTAAAAACGGAGACCTTAGAACTCATATCTCAAGGTAGGTGACGGCTTTTACGTTGTAGATGACTATGGGCTCCGGTGACCATCTATCAGGTGGGCAGTGAGCTCGTCCATCCACCTAAGCAATAAAAAATAAAATAAGAGTTGATCTCGTAGTGAGGAACCATTCTCGCAGACTCCGCTATCTCGTGAGGACTGCGAAGCCACTGTCTGGTCAGCGTATTCTAAATCAAAATCAAACCGTTCCAGAAATGATTCTAAATACGACCCTGCCTTCGTGACTCTCAAAACGTGGAGCCTCAAAATGCTTTGAGGCGTAACATGGGAGCATTTTACTCCCATAGCTTTTGTTCGTAATTCGGAGATTGTTTGAGAGTTTAAAAATTTGCGACGTCATTTTGAAGCGTGGTTTTTGAGACATCCGTAGCGTGAGACACTTGGTGTTACTAGTCACGTGTTCAACGATGGACTGACTCTTCTTCTTTTACTTCCGAGTCGATATCTTCATTTCTGAAATTCGTATCTAGCATTTCTTTATTACCTTTGTAAGCAGACCAACATACGGCCCCTGCATGGTAAGTAGTTACCGTCACTCATGGACGTCAGCTATGTACCACTGAGTACCCTCCACAAGTCTCGTTTGAATAAGGACATGTCATAGCGCTCGGGAAACACCGTGGAGGGGAGCTCATTCCTTAGTCGGATGGCACGTGGCAGAAAAGACCTCTGGAAACTTACTGTCGATGAACGCAGCCGTTACAGATAATATGGATGAACTCTGCTCCGATGGTGTCTGCGTAGGCGTCTAAATAGATAGGCTTTAAATAATCCTATTCTAGTCCCTCGATGCATTTCTATCGACAATCTCGCATTACTAGTACTTATTGTAACAATATTTTTTTCTATCGATAATCTCCCATCACTAGTACTAATAATTATAATAGTACTTTTCTCTTTTACAGGTAACGTGGCGTCGAATAAAAACTCACGTAATCTGTAAGTGGAACTGCAGAAGAGCTAATGAACGTAGAAGTAAGTATCACTAGAAGTGACATAGTTATTGAGAAAATTATTTTTGTTCTCAATATACCAAAAGACTATTATTATATTGAATTGATTAGTGACTTGTGTGTGTATTTTTTTATTTATTTATTGCCGTATAGGCAGACGAGCATACCGCCCACCTGATGGAGAGTGGTTACCGTCGCTCATGGAGTCATGGCTCATTTAAGTGTTTGTAGTGAAAATTATACATAGACATTATTGACATTGCCTATGCTATACCGAAGATTTACTTACAACCTCTAAAGGTAGTTCATAAATACAAACGTATTTAAGTACTTGAATTTTTTTTATGTATTTGCAATTTTTATAAGAAAAAAAAAATACTATTCAGCTAAAAACTCAATCAGATGTATCGTCAATATCACTTAGATCACTTAAAACCGTCTCTTCCGATTTCTATAAGATCATCTATCTATTTAATACGAATACATTGAATTGCTTTTTACGAGAGCAACTGCGTTCTTTGAGATTATTTTGTGGTTTGCAGCTAGCATTTATCGTACAATAATTGCACGGTCGTGGTTCTGAAACAACGTTTTGAACTATGTTTATTATGTCGTGTGGTGAAAGGCTGGTTTAATGGTTTAAGCGATATTTTACAAATTTATCGCTTCTTACATCTTTCTCTTTCTCTTTATCTTTATCTTTATCTTTATCTTTATCTTTCTCTTTCTCTTTCACTTGGCTTTCTATTTGGCTGATTTAGAAACCTATTACCCCAGACAGCGTTACCCAATCAACAATATCCAAATGAAACTGTGAAGTGAGTTTAAAATTTGAAAAAATTCACATAACAAAAAAACTTCTTCAACCATTTGAATGGGGCAAACTTAATTGAAGTTCAATTAAAAACATCGAACTGTTGATGCTAATACCAAATAAAACGGACCTTTGATTACAAATAGAAAGGTTGCGAAAGGCCGCTTAAACTAAATAGCCTTTCACTTCTCAATATGACTCTTCCAGATTTAAATATATATTCTGTTTTATTGTCCTCGTAGGCAGACGAGCTTGCACCTGAGCACCTCGTGGTGAATGGTTACCGTCGCCCATGGACGTCAGCAGCGTCAGAGGCAGAGCCAAGCCGCTGCCTATAGCCTAGTATCCTCCACGAACCTCGTGAGAAGTCAGACATGTCACTAACAACTCCCCGGGAGGCCAATTCGTTCCAAAGCCGGATGGTACGTGGCAGAAAAGATCCCTCCAAACGCACCGTGGACACTTTACATTCAAAAAAATTTCCGTTTGCGTAATTTTATCTGAAACACGCAGGGCTAGTAAAACATCCCGTTAACATTAACAAAATGTCGCGCGTTTCGTTGTGTGGTCTCAGTCCTAGCGGGGTGACAACAGTGTGAAAACCACCAGCCCTTTTGGTGATAATTCACAATTTGGAGTGCTCAAGTTATCTCGACATCGAAACAGAAAAACAGGATTGTTTCGGTTACTGGTGGTAGGAGCTTACTGGGGGTGGTAGGTGCCTATTTCTGCTGTGAAGCAGTAATGAGTTTCGGCTTGTAGGGCGAGGCAGCCGTTGTAATTATACTGAGACCTTAAAACTCCTATATCTCAAGGTGGGTAGCGCAGTTACGTTGTAGATGTCTAGGGAATCCGGTAACCACTTAATACCAGATAGGCTGTGAGTTCGTCCATCCATCTATGCAATAAATAAAAAATTCGTGTGGGCTTATAAAATACCCTAATTGCTCTATAGTCTTTTTCTGAATAGGATTTTCATTACGAGATTATATTCCTTCATATTGGACGCTGTGGCACGTATAGGTAGGCTGCGACTTCGCTGTACACCTGCTATTGCTAACGTCCATAAGTGAGAGTAACCACTTACCATCAGACGGGCCGTATCCTCGTCTACCTTCTAGGGAATAAAAAAAAAGTATCTTTATTTTAATGATATCGGCATGCACGGCCTTATTCTTTAGGCCACGACGCTTTAAAAGATTTTGAGTATTAAGAGGGCGTCAATTGTATACTTAATTCATATTTCAGTCTGACCCAGGAAGTGGTACCACACATAGCGGTAAGCCGGAACTGCACCCGCGAGAGCGCACATCGCTCTACACGATCAACAGTTTTACCCTCCCGAAGTACTGTTTGCAGACAAAATTAAAGATCTTATCAACTACCCTCTTCGTATAGAACATTTTAATTATTATTTTTTTCGATTTCGAGAATGTCTCTATCAATTTAATTAGATTATTGGCGGTAGGACCTCTTGTGAGTCCGCACGGGTAGGTACCACCACCCTGCCTATTTCTGCCGTGAAACAGTAATGCGTTTCGGTTTGAAGGGTGGGGCAGTCCTTGTAACTAAACTGAGACCTTAGAACTTATATCTCAAAGTGGGTGGCGCATTTACGTTGTAGATGTCTATGGGCTCTAGTAACCACTTAATAAGCAGGTGGGCTGTGAGCTCGTCCACCCATCTAAGCAATAAACAAATAAAAACTTCCAAGAGTTAATTTGCGTTGTTTTATTGTGATCTTAGACGAACAAAAGAGTTGACGTTTGATCTGTCATAGAGTGGTTAGTGGAGCCCATGTACATCAAAACATGTATTTTTTCACGGACCTTGAGACACCGAACCTTGGGCCGAAATCTCAATCTCACCCTGCAAAGGCTGTTCCAGATGTTAAGTGCTTATTTAAGCCTGTTCGGGTACCAAAGTGCCATGTCTCAACGATGGCGACAATCAGTGATTGGCTGTGGCTTCTCATAAAGTGGAATTAAAATTAATTCAATAATCAATTTAATCTCAAAAATAAACCACGATGTGTACCTAGTATTTCTTGTAGTGTTTCTATCACTAGTATGTTTACATACTCGCCTAGTATTTATTTCGCAAAACAAACTTACTTCAGGAATTATTTGTGAACCAACTAGAGGCTAAAGCGCCGTTGACTCAGTCGCTCTTTAGAATCTGACTTGAACAAATATGCCGATTCCTATGTAAAGTCGAAATAAAACATTAACCACGCGTTTAAGAGGAAATATTATCTCTCAAATATAAATTTCTTCATCTCTTACGTCTTAAAATAATTAATAACAATCCCTTATAAAGCTTGTTGAAAGTAATACAAAACCACGCTAAGTCCACGAAATGGCTGCTATAAATTATTCAAGATGGCGTCGCAAGATGGCGGCGTAAACATGGCAGGCGCTAATGGCGCGCAATTTATTTGATGTGTTTAAGAATAGTGCTTATAGTTTATTTTGTTGCATTTGATAATCTTGTTTATTTAGTTTTTGTTTGACAATATACGAGTAATACACTTTTTATGTTGCCTGAATTAAATTAAATGTTTATACCAAGTCTTGAAATTTATGATTAGTAATTGAAGACATGAGTGGATGAAGGGGATTTATGTTAAAATTTGTTAATTTTGAGAAAGCGGGCAACAAACTTTTGTTTCGTACACCGATGGTTCGAATAATGTTGCTCCGAATTTGCATTGACATATATCTCAATTCTATGGTAATAACTTTGATGGTACAACAAATTATATACTAACTATAATTATAACTATAGATAATTGTTAGTGTTTCACGGAAAAACTGCTTGACAGTTTTTGATTGAGCTCCACAAAGTAATAGCTTATACATAAGAATATAGTCCAAGATCCCAGGGCCACCAGACGTCACGTATTTTCTGACGAACGAAATGTGGCCGACTGCATAGTGTTAGTATGTACTAAGTACGCATGCCTACCTGCTAGCTTGCTTAGACGGCCAATTTTCGGGTATCAGGTAATCAGGGTACATAAAATCATTACGTACTTCACGTAAATTCTGAAAGCTGATTTTTACCCTATATTTTAGGCAACATCCTCAAAAATAAGTCGCCAATACTCCCAGACACTTTCCGTCAGCCGAATTGCTTTGCAGACGCTTTANGTATGTACTAAGTACGCATGCCTACCTGCTAGCTTGCTTAGACGGCCAATTTTCGGGTATCAGGTAATCAGGGTACATAAAATCATTACGTACTTCACGTAAATTCTGAAAGCTGATTTTTACCCTATATTTTAGGCAACATCCTCAAAAATAAGTCGCCAATACTCCCAGACACTTTCCGTCAGCCGAATTGCTTTGCAGACGCTTTAAAGCTCCCAAAATAATTACCTAACTTCACGTAAATTCTGATGCTTCATTTTTATATATGTCTACCAGACAACTATTTTAAGACCTCCTACAAAAAGACAGACCAATCCAAGGGGCCAATCATCCCCTAAATTCAATTTTAACACCTCTGTAGGTAAGAGTGCGAGGGCATTATACACGCGCATGAGACTGAGTGAGACATCTAATAGGATATATTGACTTCTCTGTCTCTACGTGACGTCTGGTGGCCCTGGAATCTTACTTTAATAGCGCATAAGCTTAATATAACTTTCGTGAAGCAACTGCCCTTGAGCTATTAGGTCTTCTTTGGAGGCGCTCGGGTGGCTGTCAGCAAATCCCACCCCTCCTGGCTGAGCCGTTGCTCTGCCACCTATCCTGGTGAAACTAGAAAGGTCTAAGGGCCACCAGTAACCCTATCTTCTAAAAAAAACACAACTTAATATAGTATGATCAATGTACGGAATAGGGCGCGCGCGTAGCTTTAAAGGAATTTTTGAAGTTATACTTCTTTGGGCACGTTTTGAAAAATTGATGAGAGTGAAATTTTACGATGCGCGCGCACCGTGACACAAAATTAACAGAAATGAAGTTGCCCGCTAAATCGCTCATTACAATACGACCGACGTAACTTGGCGAGTCTGAATATAGCCGCAGGTGAACTTTCCCGCATGTACACTCGTAAAAAAAAGTGTTATTAGCATTCATTTTTTAGTAATATAAATGACAAATTTATTATTTAATATAATTCATACTAAATATTATTAAATTATTAACGTTAAATATTTATTATTAATTATTTAATATTAAAAAAAAAAGAAATAAATTTAATAAAAATAAAGTATAACTTCTTACGCGTACATAAGTACACGCACCCTTTTTTTTCCTACATATGCTGATAGCCTTGAGAGGCTATTTCAGCTTGACGTGTAGCTGAGCTCACGGGGCTCAAACCGGGACTGTTGCTAACACTGGCCCTAGCAAGAACAGTTCTACGCAGAATCTACCACCGGATCCGAAACGCGACCTACTGAGAAGATCCGGCTAGAAACTCAGTGGGCTGTGTCTATGGGTCAATTTACTAGTCGCGCCCGAGGACGGTGACTGGTGCTTGAGGTACCTAAAAGCACCGTTAATGGATCGGGAGGAATCCGTAATGACGTGTTCAAACGCTTAAATTATTTTCAGACTATCACCAATAGTCACGGCGCGGCGGCGGAACTTGATCGGGTTTAATTCGTTAAAAAATAATTACGAATCAGCCATATAAATCAAAATTTAATTTATCTATACATATAAATAAAATTGGAGTGTCTGTTTGTAATATTGAAATAACCGCTTTTTATTACACGCATATGAATATATATACCGTACATAGGTACACCAAAATAGCCTTTTTTACAATTTTTGTCTGTCTGTCTGTCTGTTTGTTCCGGCTAATCTCTGGAACGGCTGGACCGAATTTGACGGGACTTTCACTGACAGGTAGCTGATGATATAAGGAGTAACTTAGGCTACTTTTTTTAGACTAGCTTCGCCCCGCGGCGTCCCCCGCGATACTACAATAACCGACGACAGTAACATCGCGGGACTCAGCTATTCAATAATACAATTTAATGTTTCCGAAGCGAAGCGAGGGCGGGTCACTAGTATTAAATAAAAATATTGTTTTAAGGAAAAAAGCAATGAAATCGTTTCGAAGGTGAGATTTATAATGGAAATTTCTCGTAATTCAAAAGGTATTCATACGCCAATTAACATAATTGTTTAATTAATACGTTGGGTTTCCAGCCACGTCTGAAGGGACGGCTTCGATGTAGGTAATTGAATGTTTTTATTGGCGGTATCTTTGCGGCTGNACAAAATTATTATGTAATATAATTCATACTAAATATTATTAAATTATTAACGTTAAATATTTATTATTAATTATTTAATATTAAAAAAAAAAGAAATAAATTTAATAAAAATAAAGTATAACTTCTTACGCGTACATAAGTACACGCACCCTTTTTTTTCCTACATATGCCGATAGCCTTGAGAGGCTATTTCAGCTTGACGTGTAGCTGAGCTCACGGGGCTCAAACCGGGACTGTTGCTAACACTGGCCCTAGCAAGAACAGTTCTACGCAGAATCTACCACCGGATCCGAAACGCGACCTACTGAGAAGATCCGGCTAGAAACTCAGTGGGCTGTGTCTATGGGTCAATTTACTAGTCGCGCCCGAGGACGGTGACTGGTGCTTGAGGTACCTAAAAGCACCGTTAATGGATCGGGAGGAATCCGTAATGACGTGTTCAAACGCTTAAATTATTTTCAGACTATCACCAATAGTCACGGCGCGGCGGCGGAACTTGATCGGGTTTAATTCGTTAAAAAATAATTACGAATCAGCCATATAAATCAAAATTTAATTTATCTATACATATAAATAAAATTGGAGTGTCTGTTTGTAATATTGAAATAACCGCTTTTTATTACACGCATATGAATATATATACCGTACATAGGTACACCAAAATAGCCTTTTTTACAATTTTTGTCTGTCTGTCTGTCTGTTTGTTCCGGCTAATCTCTGGAACGGCTGGACCGAATTTGACGGGACTTTCACTGACAGGTAGCTGATGATATAAGGAGTAACTTAGGCTACTTTTTTTAGACTAGCTTCGCCCCGCGGCGTCCCCCGCGATACTACAATAACCGACGACAGTAACATCGCGGGACTCAGCTATTCAATAATACAATTTAATGTTTCCGAAGCGAAGCGAGGGCGGGTCACTAGTATTAAATAAAAATATTGTTTTAAGGAAAAAAGCAATGAAATCGTTTCGAAGGTGAGATTTATAATGGAAATTTCTCGTAATTCAAAAGGTATTCATACGCCAATTAACATAATTGTTTAATTAACACGTTTGGTTTCCAGCCACGTCTGAAGGGACGGCTTCGATGTAGGTAATTGAATGTTTTTATGGGCGGTATCTTTGCGGCTGCTTCGGCGAATTAACAGCATTCAAATTGGAAATTACAGTTTTGTAGGCACTGTTTTCCGTGAAAAAGGCTTTGCGATAACATTCCTCTAGTAAAAAGGGTGGTGAACCTTGCTGAAGGTAATTTTATATGAATGTATTAGTATGTATTTAATGTATTAGCGGTAGGCAGCGGCTTGGCTCTGCCCCTGACATTGCTGAGGTCGCCATCAGGTGGGCCGTGTGCTCGTCTGCCTACAAGGGCAATAAAAAAAATGTAATTATTTTTTTGCTGGTATAGACAAATCAGCATACGGACCACTTGATGGTCAAGGGTTATCGTCGCTCGTAGACGTCAGCAATGCCAGGGGTAGAGCCAAGCCGCTGCCTACCGCTTAATACTCTCCACAAGCCTCGTTTGAAGAAGGACATGTCATGGCGCTCGGGAAACACCGTGGAGGGGAGCTCATTCCAAAGTCGGATGGTACGTGGCAGATTAGATCTCTGAAAGCGTACTGTGGTAGTATGGACGAAATCAGCTCCACTGTTGTTTTTATGGTAAAAAAGAAACGGAGGGGACATCTCAAACAATTCCTCAGAGCACTCTCGTTGAAACATAGGCTAGATAAGACAAAACGAATCAAAGTCCCCGCGTAGACCCAAAGGTTCCAAACGTTCCGTGAGAATGGGGCTATCGACAATTCGAACGGCCATCTTTATGAGGCAACTGAAGGTATCTGGTATTTGGGAGCCCCGACCCAGAGATGGAAGCAGTACTCCACGCAAGGTCGGACTTGTGCTTTATGAAGCACATGTCTTTGTCCAGCTTAAAGTACCGGTTCGCTTTCCTTTTTTTTTCTTTTGCTTAGATGTGTAGACGAGCTCACAGCCCACCTGGTGTTAAGTGGTTACTGGAGCCCATAGACATATACAACGTAAATGCGCCAACCACCTTGAGATAGAAGTTCTAAGGTCTCAAGTATAGTTACAACGGCTGCCCCGCCCTTCAAACCGAAACGCATTACTGCTTCACGACAGAAATAGGCAGCCGCGCGGACTCACAAGAGGTCCTACCACCAGTAAAAAGTTCTCGAAAGTTTTCCCAAAATGCCTGAACCTAACTTGGTTGCACCTTCCTAAAATATGCCTCAATATTATTTTGTGAATATGCCTGAATACGGTTACATTATTAATTTTCTTCGTAATTGGGTTCTGCGCACCTACTTAGGCGCATTTCAAAGATGAACTCAAGTTTTGCACGTATATTAATATAGACTAGTGGTCCCCGCAGTAGTCGAAATTCGACTATAATTAATTGAAATTAAAAGTTTAAACATTATTATGGTTCTATTGTCAAACACTATTATACTTCTATAATAATACAGATATTAATGTATTCTATATAATACAGATTTCGCCAAGACTACTCTATAGATAAATAACATTACAGACAAACAATATTAATCTATGCTCAATTTGACCACAGACTTTAAAATGTTTGACCATAAATAAAAAGTATATGTGTTGTGTCAAATACATGGTAGTGTATGTAATGTTTTGTTTATTGATTTAATGTATCTTTTATGCATTATTTAAAAAAATATTAGCACTCTGCGCTTCTTCTCTATATTCTCTATAAGTGTGGGAAATTTCATACTCCTTCGTCTGCGCAATTTTCGTGAAAAGGGCTACAAAGTTTTTGCTTCACGTATTGATATATACTAGAGGTCCCGCAGTAGTCGAAATTCGACTATAATTAATTGGAATTGTAAGTTTGTACACTATTATGATTGTATTTTATACTTCTATAATCACAAATTTGGCCAAGACTACACTATTTTTTTTTTTAACAAAGACAAACAATATTTAATCTATTCCCAATTTGACAACAGACGTCAAGAACAAAAGTTTGACAATAAATAAATAGTATGCATGCGTGTGTGTGTGTGTGTGTCAAATACATGGTAGTGTATGTAATGTTTTGTTTATTGATTTAATGTATTTTTAATGCATTATTTTAAAAATATTAGCATTGTGCACTTCTTCTCTATGTTCTCTATAAGTGTGAAAAATTTCATACTCCTCCGTCCGCGCAATTTTCTTAAAAGGGGTACAAAGTTTTTGTTTCACGTATTTAATATATAAGTATGGATATAGTACAAACATTATTACACAGAACCGTGAACAGTTCAACGACCCGTATCCCTGTTTCGAGTTGATGTCGGGATTAAAGCCGAAAAACTTTCATCGAAAACTAATTCGTTTTCATTCCGTCATTCAGTGCTGAATCACAATGGACCTTATCGCGCAGGAGATATGATTGAAAACAAGCCAAGTCCCCGAACTTACCCTTAATATCATTTCCGATTCACTGATCACTAACATGAGTATGTATTTTGGATGGCAACTCGCACTCTGATGGTGATGAGCTCAAGAGATGGAGTGAAACGTTGTAAAATCGGTTGTCTGTAAAGTCGGTTTACTGACGATAGTTGAACGTGACAACGTCATAAGAAAATATTGATTTTATTTGTTTGATAGATATTTTGTATGGACAATTGACACCATATTCAATTTTCACTCAACTTCATACTTGACGAAAACATGTAAATGTATTAATGTATAGCAGCTGTCCACGCGGATGCATCGCTCACTCAAGTAGGAGAGAGACAGATGTCGAACGCTGCCGAACGCGGAGGCCGATTGTGCCTCTTTGTCGCTCGTTGCGCGCTCTCGCTTGCACTTCAAGCCTTAAATGGAACGCCTCAATGAGTCATGTTTTTTCGTGCGTGCAGCCGGCTCCATTTAATTATAAGACGTTGTCACGTCAAAAATCCATAGTCAACTCAACACTAGTTAATAAGCTCGTGTGCCAAAAAATGCAACAATCTATATATATATAAAAATGAAACCCGTTTTCCGTTGTCACGACATAACATGAAAACGGCTTGACCGATTTGGCTAATTTTGGTCTTGAATTATTTGTGGAAGTCCAGAGAAGGTTTAAAAGGTAGATAAATATGAAAATGCTCGGAATTAAATAAAAATAACAATTTTGTTTTCCCTTTGACGTGTCCCCCGTCGGACGGATTCCTTTTGTTTGTTTTAAGTTTATTCTATATAAAAGTTTAGGTCTTTTATTTATCGATTGAGGCACTACGAAGTCTGCCGGGTCAGCTAGTATATATTATATATATTGATTCAGGCGTCCTTACATCATAATGTGTTAAGTTTGAAGATGAGAATAATGGTTATAATATGTATATTACAATTGAGACATTCATTTCGTATTTCTAGTTTTTATTTTTATTGCTCAGATGGGTGCACGAGCTCACAGCCCACCTGGTGTTAAGTGGTGGTGAGCCCATAGACATCTACAACGTAAATGCGCCACCAACTTTGAGATATAAGTTCTAAGGTCTCAAGTATAGTTACAACGGCTGCCCCACCCTTCAAACCGAAACGCATTACTGCTTCACGGCAAAAATAGGCAGGGTGGTGGTACCTACCTGTGTGGAGTCACAAGACGTCCTACCACCAGTGTACCAAACTTAAATTGTTGATACCTTATTTGTAGTTTTAGTGACGCCCGTAGATCCGAACAGAATATTAAATAGAATAAATAAGATAAAAAACACGACCTCAACATATGAGGTTGCAGTTACAATTACTTTAGACTCGTGACAGTCTGTGTCTTTTGGTTTGGAATATATTAATGGCGTAGAAAGTAGATCTATTGATACCTGTTTAGAAGATTTTGGGGACGTTGTTTATAACTAGTCAGGTCATAAGTATTGTCACACAGTAAAATTTTCTTTTAGAATGCTGGCCACAAAAAAGTTTATTGAATTCGAATTTCGAATTGTTCATGAAAATAAAAATGTATACTTTTAGAATTTTACTCATTTTTAAATATCGAGTGGACGCTTAAAAAATACCGTGTTGCAGTTATTGCGTTGCATAGTTGCGGTTACGCACCAATTCAAATTTTTAACATACTGAAAAATTTTAATATAACCAAAAGATTCGTTTATCGTACCATCAAACGATACAATGAAGACTCTAGTGTAGATGACAGGTCAAGAAGTGGTTTTTTTAAAATAAAAAAAGGTCAAGAAGTGGTTGCCCTCGGTCTGTTAGGACTCCAGCAGTGATAAAAGCTGTGAAGGCGCGAATTCAAAGAAATCCCAAACGCAAGCAGAAACTGTTGGCCCTTCAGATGGGGTTAAGCAGAACCACGGTGAAAAGGGTGTTAAATGAAGACTTAGGGCTTCGGGCATATCGCAGAAAAACAGGACATCGTTTGAATGCTCGTCTAATGGACCTGAGACTGAAGAGATGCCGCGCTTTGTTGAAGCGGTACGCAGGAAAAAAATATCGGGAAATTCTTTTTTCGGATGAAAAAATTTTTACCGTAGAAGAGAGCTACAACAAACAAAATGATAAGGTGTACGCACACAGTAGTGAAGAAGCGAGCAACCGTATTTCGCGTGTCCAACGAGGTCATTTTCCATCCTCGCTCATGGTATGGTTGGGAGTTTCTTATTGGGGCTTAACAGAGGTACATTTTTGTGAGAAAGGTGTAAAAACGAATGCAGTTGTGTATCAAAATACAGTCCTGACGAACCTTGTGGAACCTGTTTCTCATACCATGTTCAATAACAGGCACTGGGTATTCCAACAAGATTCGGCGCCAGCTCATAGAGCGAAGAGCACACAAGACTGGCTGGCGGCGCGTGAAATCGACTTCATCCGGCACGAAGACTGGCCCTCCTCCAGTCCAGATTTGAATCCGTTAGATTACAAGATATGGCAACACTTGGAGGAAAAGGCGTGCTCAAAGCCTCATCCCAATTTGGAGTCACTCAAGACATCCTTGATTAAGGCAGCCGCCGATATTGACATGGACCTCGTTCGTGCTGCGATAGACGACTGGCCGCGCAGATTGAAGGCCTGTATTCAAAATCACGGAGGTTATTTTGAATAAACTTTAGTGTCATAAGAATCTATGTTTTGTTAAGTTCATTTTGGTATATGAATGGTTACATAATGAATAAACTTGTTTCAATTATTTCACATTAAACATGTGACAGAATTTATGACCTGACTAGGTATATTATGTCACCGCAACGTCACTATTTCGTTAACTAATATTAGTTAAAGTTAACTGTTTCCATAATGTTATGTATATATAAACAAACAATATTTTTTATCTATTCTCAATTTGACCAAAGACGTCAAGAACAAAAGTTTGACAATAAATAAATAGTATGCATGCGTGTGTGTGTCAAATACATGGTAGTGTGTGTAATGTTTAGTTTAATAATAATAATAATAATTTATTTATTTATTTCTCTCTTAAAGGTATAGTACAAATACAAATGGAAATAAACCTTATAATTTATTTTGTAAGCCTTTTTGAGCTGTTTAAACAACTGCTTAACACGGTATTCAAGAGAATTCATGGCTAAAATATCGCCACTGCTGCTTTGATTTTTATTACACGATGCTATTCCTTCATCGTGGAAGTCAATCGTGAATATTGAAGTATGTATTTATATTAGAGAAAGTCGATTCGAACAATTCGATTCGGATTCGAACACCGGTGTATCGCTCGATACGAATGCACCGGACGTCTTATCCCTTAGGCCACGACGACTTTCTTTTTTGTCAGGAGAAAATCGCCGGAATTCCGCCCTCCACTGGGGATGGAGGGCGGGGCATGTCAGAGTCGAACTGACTAAAACCTCCTGTCGCTCAACAACCAACGTCCAAACCTCGCATGAGACAGAACTCATGAAGAGGCAGAGGGGGGAAAGTGAAGCGTTTAATGCGGTGCACATCTCTCCCATCACCCTCCCCCTCGGTACGCCGGTCCGGCGGTCGTCGGCGTCACGACCACCAGCCCTCTCGGTCGGCAGGCTATCCGAAGCCCGCCTAGATGGCGCCGGTTAGAGTAAGCTATCCTACGGAATACCCCGCTGGACCAGAACCAGCGTTGGTCGAGGATAGCCGGCCTTCTATCACCCGGATGCTCTTGCGTAAAATGCGTGCAGAGCAGTTTGCACGTCGTCTTCTTAGGCCCCCCTCGCCGGTCCCCAGACCGACATGTGAGGGGGACCCGAAACACTTAGAGGGCCAGGGCTTGGGCGAGAACCGCCTCCCTGGCCCCCGCTCGACGGCGGCGGGATTGTGCGACTCTCACGCGCCCCGCCGCCTCCTTCTGCGAGATGGTGTACTCGCACAAGTCGAACATCGCCTTCCACGACTCTTCGTCGCCGAGCATCGATGCCACAACACTCGGCAACGACAAGTCGTTTCCTATTTTTGCGACGAGGACACGGCGCCATACCCCTCCCATGCGGGGCAGGCAACGAGCATGTGCTCCGCCGTGTCTAAGTCGCAACCACAATGGTGGCACTCTGCCGTCGGCTTGGCTCCGATCCGGTGCAGGAACTCACCGAAGCAACCATGCCCAGTGAGCACCTGCGTGAGCCGGAAAGTGAGGCGTCCTCTGTCACGATTCACCCAATCCACAAGGACCGGGCGAATCGCCTCGACGGTCCTACGACCAGCCGAAGGATCAGCCAGTCGTCTGGACCATGACTCCAGCACGGACCGCCGAGATTGGGCCCTCCGCGCTCTGACCACACTGGGGCAGGCCACGACGACTAGTGACAGACGGACGGATGACGTTGATCGTTACTGTCTATGGGCATTAATACAAATATATTATATAATATAAAGAAATAACTTTCTTTCCGCTTTCCCTCTTCAAAGTTACGCTGTTTTCTTTTACAACTATAGGCATTATATATCAAATAAAGAAGAAAATGAAGTCATAATCCACTTGAACAAACGTAATCATCTAAGAAATGACGTCGCAAAACGATTTTTTCTCGACCAATCGAAATCCCCTCGCATCTCATAAACAGATAAAAGAAGGCACTCAACTATAGGCTAGTCAAGTAATAAATTCCGATTCCAAAGATCTCGCCGCACACAAAAGATTTTGAGTGTCGTATGTATGCTTTGGATTAACGAGAATGTGTGGTAGGTACGCCATTTTGTGTGCGCGTGTCGGCCATTTTGTGTATTCATTATTACTCGTGTATTTCTTGATGTCTTGACGTGGCGTAAAGTCGAATACGTTTTTTGTAATAATCACTTTAATAAGTTATATTAAATATTTATTAAAAATAATATATTAATAATAATTTTTAAAAATTTAAGTCCTTTAGTCTTATGACAAAATCTTATCGTCCATTTTTTAAATGCATCGTATTGCAATAATTAATACATTAGAACCATTTGCTATTAAAATGTTGAAATTGTGAATACCTTAGTGACTCTATTCCCGATATAATATATTGCCTCTACTCTATGATAGTATTCATATTTCAAAAGTGTTTTTTTTTTATTTATTTTTTATTTTAAAACTTTTCTTAGACAAAGCACATAAGTTTCTGTTGAGGTAGTGAACAGCTTCACTGATGACAAGTGCCGCGAGGTAATCACGTGTTCCCGTCTGAAGCCATTAAGTTATAGCAAATACGACTGAATATCTCAAGGTGGAAGGTGGAATTCACATTGTACACTTATCGAATTCGTTTACTTAACAACGTGACTTAATTTAAAAACACTTTTCCCGTTTATTGTATCTGAATTTATCATTACCTATAGAATAATTATAGAATACCTAATGACTTTATCCAATAACGGATATACGACCGTCATATACGTTAGATACGTCATATACCTTAGAACTTATATCTCAAGGTGGGTGGCGCATTTACGTTGTGGATGTCTATGGGCTCCAGTAACCACTTAACACCAGGTGGGCTGTGAGCTCGTCCACCCATCTAAGCAATAAAAAAAAAAACCTAAACTACACAGGTGGAGATGGATTTTCACCATGGGTGCATATTTTGATTGGTAGAAATGTTATGATTATAGAACAAATAGGACTAGCTATTCGAAATACTAAGCGGCAAATTCACAGACAACATACCTAATATTTCTCAATTTCACGTGTCGTTAATTATTATTTGGTTTTAAAAAGGTTACTAATAGATTTCTCACGTCAAACAGAACTAAGTAAAATGATAATTTTCACGAAATGCAACTCAACAAGCCAGCTTAGCTCGGCGCCATTTTGTGAAAACGTGTCGGCCATTTTGTTTGAAGCAGCCGTGATTGCGATATGAGGGATCATCGCAGTTTTATTGTTTGACACGAGTCGTTTCGTACGTGATGCTATTTCTTGTTTAGGGTTAAGATATATTACGACGTATCAGTGCGAAATGTTACCCAGCCACTTATATTTAGATGTTAAAGTTTATATTTTATTGAAGCACATGAATGAGGCTATAATGCGCGATCAGTTAACCGAATTTCACTCATTACTGAAGATCGCGACCACACGTATGCAAGTCTTTCCATGAAGATCGGTCTACTGCGAGGTGGAGCTTGCTTTTGGCTCCTTTAACCAAAAATGAGAACCTTTTCCGGACTATGTTTTGGAGAACGCATAAAAGGTCCGAAAAAGTTGGGTGTTCGATCTTGGCAAATGGAGTTTATTCCAAATACTCCGAGACACTCATATTAGGGCTTATTAAAATGTCACGGCAAAGTCCGAAACGTATTATTGTATTGCTGTACCAGTTTTCAGACCGAAGCGTATGACTGTTTTGCAGCAAAAGTGATGGTAACAATTTTTGAATTAGAGGATTATGTAAGAAACTTTTTTTGAAAAAGCTGAATTGTAGCATATCATATTTTGTTAATGCGATGTTTTGCGTGATGTCTATGGGCTGCTAGGTAAAATTAATAATTATTAAGTAAACTACTAGGTAAAATTTGAGTTCATTCATAAATAAAAAAAATATAAAAAAGAGTAGAGATAAAGTAGGTAGGTTCATTGTTCACGATGCGACATCTTTTTTTTTTTTAAGTCCTTAATAACTCAGTACCCAGAAAAATTTGATAGACGGTGCCTTAATATTATAAATCCTTGCTCCTGAAAATTCAGGAACTTCTTATTTAATAACTCCGTGAAGACGTCGAAAAGTTGCAGAGAAATGTGTGGGGAGAGAGGAGTTTTAAAATTTCCTTGTAGTTACTAAACCTCAGAATAGTTTCGCGCAAAATTAATAGCCTTTCTTTAATAAAGTCGAGAAGGTTTTTCCGCTTTTTTCAAAAAAAAAAAAGTTTTAAATTATACCAAAATGTTATTAATATTGTGAGATACGATGTAAATGAATGGTCAATTCGAACTTTGGAGGGGCAAAGCAGCTGATTAGCTTTCATAAAAATATCAATGAAGCAATAACATAGTGTTACAAACAACATATCGACGGGTGAAATACGGGTTATTTGGTATAAACGACTGGTATTGTAGATGTCCATGGGCTCCAGTAACCACTTAACACCAGGTGGGCTATGAACTCGTCTACCCATCTAAGCAATAAAAAAAAAAACATATTTCCGTTTGCGTAATTTTGGATCCCTGACTCCGTTGGATTTGAATCTGCGACCTTACACCTCTATAAGCGAGCGGTATGCATTGGTGATATTTGCGGCCGACTAAGTGTTTAATTACCATCAAATCATAAATTGATTAAATGTACAATTACCCTCACGATATTAGACGAAAATATACAAAATACTATTCTTTTGTGTCAAAATAAATAAAGGTTAGACGGTGAAAGATGTCAGACAAACGTCAGAACTGTCAGACTTCACATTATTCATGAGTTTTATTTAGATTTTGAGGTTAAGTGCGGGCGTGTATATTCTTTCTCATCATCGCTCTCAGACAACGTATACAATTTATAGCAAATAACTTTAATATACTCACGAGGGAACTATGTATTCTTCTGTCAATCTACAGCATTAATGGTGGTACCACGGCCCTAGCCATTTCTGCCGCGAAGCAGTAATGCGTTTCGGTTCAAAGGATGGGACAGCCGTTGTACTGAAAAAACTGAGACAGAACACATAGAACTTATGTTTCAAGGTGGGTGGCATTTACGTTGATGATGTCCATGGGCTACAATGACCACCGAGTGGGCCGTGAGCTCGTCCACGTCATTAGCAATAAAATTTAACCATAACTAAAACTGTGACATAACTTATGGAAAGCATTTTTCTTGCCTCAAGATCGACTCGTAGAACATTCGGGAATAATTCAAATGGATTTCTATTAGTTTCGTTCGTTTCTATTGTAACTCCCTTGACCGTTGAGCCTTTGACGTCCCTCAGATAAAACACAACAAAAAAACTTCAGAGGTGTCAAGGGACACCTGGATGGAACGAAGTTCCTTTCGATTAATTAGTGAAGGAATTGTAATTTTTTTTTTAAGTTATAATAATAAATTACGACATTATGAAGAAAAAAAAACAATACTATGAACTAAATTACTATTGTTGAAACGCTATCTCGAGAAACTGTACTCATTACGCGGACCAATCGGATACGAGCAANTTACTATTGTTGAAACACTATCTCGAGAAACTGTACTCATTACGCGGACCAATCGGATACGAGCAATGTCACGCGATAAGCGCCTACACGTTGATTGGTCAGAATGACGGATCTAAAAAGTGTCGTGACAACTTTTCGTAAGAATTTTTTCCGTCTAGCCCCCTTTCACAACGCGCGATAAGGAACTTCGTTCCAAAAACACACATGATAATCATGACAGCGCGGTTCCAAAGCTGCGGCTGCGTGAATTTGTTTACTAGAAATGTTACAACGAAAAATTGTTTCGTGGAATCAATTATAAATTTTCATTATTGTTTTTGTATCCTTCAGCATTCATAAACAAAACAATATTCATGAAAGGAAATTACTGTCAAAACACTACACTACACTTTGATCACTCCCTTCACACATCAAAGTTCCAGAATAATATTTACAATCTGTCTACTGACTTTTGACGTCACAAGATAGGAAATAAACAATGCCAGTAAATTAAAATTAAAAAAAAAACACAGAATTAAATAAAACAGATAACTTTTAGCGATCTGCTAAAAGATTTAACTCGGGATGTGTGGCATTCTGAAACATGTCTTATTTTTAAAACAGTTAAACACCCTATTGCATGCAGACTGCGTTCTGGGCATTACGCGCTCGGATGCCGGGAGGCACTTAACGCCACTTGTGCCCATTCCTATGTAATATTAGTACGTGAATATGATAATATTCTAAATGAAAGCGGTCCTGTGCTCGAGGTAAGGCAGCGTCTTTGGCTTAAAGTATTTTTATATTACGTTGACAATTTATCAAAAGTGTTAATAGGTTTATTTAAGTTCATCGCATGATTAAGTTTTTTTTTTTATTGCTTAGATGGGTGGACGAGCTCACAGCCCACCTGGTGTTAAGTGGTTACTGGAGCCCATAGACATCTACAACGTAAACGCACCACCCACCTCGAGATATAAGTTCTAAGGTCTCAGTATAGTTACAACGGCTACCCCACCCTTCGAACCGAAACGCATTACTGCTTCACGGCAGTAATAGGCAGGGCGGTGGTACCTACCCGTGCGAACTCACAAGAGGTCCTACCACCAGTGATTACGCAAATTATAATTTTGCGGGTTTGATTTTTATTACACGATGTTATTCCTTCACCGTGGAAGTCAATCGTGAACATTTGTTGAGTACGTATTTCATTAGAAAAATTGGTACCCGCCTGCGGGATTCGAAAATCCGTGCATCGCTACATACGAATGCACCGGACGTCTTATCCTTTGGGCCACGACGACTTAAGTAACAAGATATCGGGAATGAATGATGAAAGAACACATGGCCCGCTTGGGATTAAGTGGTTACGAAAGACAATGGACATAAACCACGGAAATCCTGTCACGCACCTTCAGACAGAGTTTTATAGTACAATGGCTGACTTTTTAGCGGGAACGCGAGGGGTGAAGTCGTGTGATTTGTTTTATTTTGTCTATTTAGTGTTTCTTCAGGTTTAAATGTGTAATAACGGTGGTTTATTAACTGTTTAGTATCTGTGAAAGTGCACAAATGTGGAGAAAATGAAACAAACTGGACGTATACTTGACGTAAACTTGACGTAGACTTGACGTAGACTTGACGTAGACTTGACGTAGACTTGACGTAGACTTGACGCAGACTTGACGCAGACTTGACGCAGATTTGACGCAGACTTGACGCAGACTTGATGTAACTGGACGTAGACGTCGCTAGACGTAGCTTCTCGAGATCCTCCAAAAAGTCAACTGAAAAAGTCTCAGTAAATAGCCACAATTTTACTGAGATTATATTTCATCCCATATCATCTCATCTCATTTCATATCATTTCATCTCAGTTGATTAATTTGGGTTACCTTCGTTTTTTATTATTCATAAAGGGTAAATAATTAAAACAGCGAATTATAAAAATCTTATTACTTGACGCTGGCTAATGCACAAACCGTGCCGGAGCCAAAAATAAAGAAGAAGAAATACCTAGTAGAACGGCTGTCTGGCCCTTGAAATCGGAATGCATTATACCTTCGCGGCAGAAATAAGCATGGTGGCGGTACCTACTTGTGTAAGCCCACAAGATAACCTATCATTAAAAATCATCTCTAAAGTCTTTCTTAAGTACTATGATAATAATATGTCCTTTTTCAAATGATATTTGATAATATTCCTCAGGTTACTTGACTGTACCCCTAGCATTGTTGATGGCCATGAGCAAAACAAAATCGTAAAATCAAAATGTAAATCAAAATCGTAAAAGCCATATGCTTTTCTGACTTCGAAGAAAAAAAGCATAAGTATTTGATTTGGCATACAAATAACCAAATGATCTCCCAGACGAATTGATGCTAAACATTTTAAGAACCCATGAGCATCATGTGAATTATTGATCTATTTATTAACAAGTCTACTCTTTTGAAGAGAAGGCAGCATAAACCCGAATAATATTAATATTATAAGTTTATTTTATTAAATAGTTTAGTAAATAATGTAATATTAAATAGCTAATAGTGACCACTTGTTATGAAATTCCCACCATTACGCCACAGAAGAAAATTGAAAAACACTAAGCCGTTGTAACTATACTGAGACCTTAGAACTTATATCTCAAGGTGGGTGGCGCATTTACGTTGTAGATGTCTATGGGCTCCAGTAACTACTCAACACTAGGTGGGCTGTGAGCTCGTCCACCCATCTAAGCAATAAAAAGTTAATAAAGAACATTTAATTTTAGAAAAAGATTCTAGTGTAAAACGCATCAAAACGTTCGATAAAAATCTAAAAATAATCCTATTGAAATTTCGAGCCAAACACGTAATTAAGAACAGGAATGAATGCACAGCTGATGCTAAAAGAACTATCTTAAAATCGAACCCGATGGATCGAAACAAGAACTAACATAATAGGATTAGTTACGGTCGAGAAATTTAAAAGAAAAAACAACAAAACCTTTCGAATTGAAAATCTTCCCCATCTTATTTACGGTCGATTAAAATATGCTTTAGCGACCAACAACAGCCCAGACAGTGAGAATTTATCTATAGGTTTTACCTGACATCCTTCATAAAAGTAAACAATGGATGGCTTTTATCCAAGGCAAGCCTATGAATAAACGAGTGGCTTAGGATCGAGCTAGGACCTTGAAAGACCTTATATCCAGGGCTGAATTGAGGGTACCCTTGATAGACCAGTGTCGATAATTTTTAAAACCAAAAAAAATAATAGTAGGATAAAACCCATTACAAAAGGAGGAGAATATTATAAAAATGAAAGGAAAAATAATTTACGGGCGATCTGAGGTCGGGAAGGGGTTGGGGGGGTAGGTTTAGGGTAAAAAACGGTTTTTCTCGATTTCCGGCAAAACTAAAAGTCCTATGGAAAAAAGTCAAACGGCAAAGTTGTAGGTAACAAAAAGATCTAACACTCGACCTCAGATCGCCCGTAAATTATTTTTCCTTCCATTTTTATAATATTGTCCTCCTTTTCTAATGGGTTTCATCCTACTATTATTTTCTTTCACTTTTCATTATTTTTAAAGGCTTCTACCCTGGTCTATCAAGGGAGTGAAGCTAAAATATCACCAAGCCAAGCATGATCAGGAAATATCCACGAAAATTGTACTATATAGGACAAGACCTGTATAGTTCAACTGCAGCTTAGAAAGAGTTAACTTTTACGCTATCGATAACTTTTAAAAACTCGCATTAAGCACACAGATGAGCGGTGAGGTAATTTACCCGTTTATGCAATAAAAAATTCATGTACCACAGTGCGTGAATAAAAAGAGTATTTATGATCTGGAGGTAGATTCTGCGAAGCACTGCTTTTGCTAGGGTCAGTGTTAGCAACACTCCGGTTTGGGCCCCGTGAGCTCACCTACACACGTTAGGGTGAAGCTGAAATAGCCTCTCAAGGCAATCAGCATAGGAAAAAAAACAAGATATGTCAGAAGTATTTCTAAACTTGCACAACACTTCCAAGGTAAGTGTTTATCCCCTAAGAAGCCTCACTATTTCCTCCCTGTCGTCTCGGAGTCAGCCCATCAGCTAAAGTGCGTATGCGAGTTCAGCTAACCAATTGAAATGAACTTGAAATTTGAGTTAACTTTAACGCTATCGAGAACGTTAAAAAGCTCGCACTAAGCACGCTGATTTAGTAGGCCGGCTGTACCTATTTTGCTACCGTTCACTTATGGCCTTACCACCAATAAATTATGTTATACAGCTTGTTCAAAGCACAATAGATTTTTCCTCCTACCGTATCATTTACGATCTGCTTAGATACAGGGTGTGAGCAGAAGTTCTCTCTGAATAAAATAAATGAAACTATTAAATTATAACAAATTGAAAAAAATATACATATCTATTGCTATTTGATTAATCGATTGATTAAGCGATATTACACTTAAAACGCGACATTTATACTTTAATTATGTTTACACCATTCAAATAGCTGAAGAAGTTTTTTTGGTTATGATATTTTTTCTAAATTTTAGACATGAAATGGCTCTTCTGTAAATTAGAAAAAATGACGCTTAAACCAAATAGCCTTTCGCCCCTCGATATATTTATCTATACTAATATTATAAAGAGGAAATATTCGTTTGTTTGTTTGTTTGGCTAGGCTCCGAAACTACTGAACCGATTTGAAAAATTCTTTCACTGCTTGGAAGCTACACTATTCCCGAGTGACGTATATAAACTTTTTTGAAAAAAATTAGTGATCCTTACTAAAACTCCAACAATGTAACCCAAGTTGTAAAAAAATTACCTAAAATATTCTTTACATCGCGTGCCCTGCAAAAACTATTAATGATAGAATAAAATAATGCTCTACGGCTTTGTAGAACATATTATTATTTACCAAAAGTGTCGCGACAGCATATGCCTGACTATTATAGTTATGCCGCAATACGTGTTCTTTTATTTAAAAAAATAAAACAACGTCAAATATCATTGAAATATTTTTTAAAGACCCGAGCGGAGCCGGAGCAGGCAGCTAGTATTTAACGGGCTTCAAAAAGGAGGATGCTCAATAATATGTATTCTTTATTATTTATTTCATCGATTACTCCATTGTTGAAGGCGGCATTCCCAAAAGGACTGTTTGAAATGATTTTCTATCAATTTATTCTTTTCAGTGAAATGTATTGATGTATTTCACTCTTGAAGTTGGTCTTCAATTAATTTTGATATTATTGATTTTGTAAATTACGTGCCGCACTAAAAATGTACGGTATGAATTGTTGCCAACTATAATATTTTCACTTCTAGCACACCCTGTATCCGTAATAATAATGGATATTTTCTCGAAGCGACATGTCAACCCGTGTGAGTAATCGTCATAGCGGAGTTATTACATATCATTCAATACTATAGGTATTCTGTTTGTCAAGGGAATTTTAAAAATTGGTATCATTTTTTCCTTTATATTTGTCGAAAAGGGTTTATTACCTGCCAACGATAGCGGTTTGAATTGCGATAATCGTACGACTATACATCACGTGGCCCACCTTGTATTAAATGATTATCCAATCTTGTACACATTACGACATTAACGGAGCCAATTGTAATTACAGAAGGACTGTCCGACATTAACATCCTAAGCGCTTGGTTATTGCGATGTGACAATAAGTACATTAGGTCAACTCCTCAGATCAGAGCCCCGTGAACTCACCTACTCGCTCGGTCTATCTAACATGACCCCTCGAGGTCACTAGAATAGGTAGATTAAAAAAAGAAGCCACGATTTTTATATCTTTTATATATATATATATATATTTCTTCTGTGCGTGTGTTTGTCACTGAACTCCTCCTAAGCGGCTGGACCGATTTTAATGAAATTTTCTGTGTACCTTCAGGTGGATTCGAGAATGGTTCAAATTTACAAATCAGCCCGACAGATGGCGCTGCAGACGGTATCTAGGCTATTTATCTTTCCCAGAAATAATTTATATGGCAAAATAACGTTTGCCGGGCCAGCTAGTGTATCTATAGATTCTTAGATATACAATTTTAGGTCAATCCTTTTAAGTAATCTTCTTAGAGCTACAACTTGGTTCGAAGAATACAAGGCATCGTCATTAAAATAGCAATCGCTATCTCGACACGTAATAGACACTAAACGCTGACAAGCGTTATATCATTGACGGATAGCGGTAATATGTCTTCGGATACATTTGTCATGATAAAGGTAAATACTGGTCGGAGCTGATACCCAGAGGTCTTATTAGGACTACTGCGAATGAGACAAACTCACTCAGCTGTTAGGATGTTAGATTAACAAAATTTCGGTACCATTTGGGATACCAAACAAAAAATTGCTGTATATTAAAACGATTTTTTAAAAATTGAAATTAATAAATGATTAGTGATTGAAAAATTTCTCGCAATCGGTTTTGTAAAGCCCAAAGTTACTTAGAGTTGTTTATGGAGAAGAGGAAGAGTAGGATCAGAACTTTTTTCTTGGTAAACCGATTTTATGAGTATTTTTGAAGTAAAACCTCTTTAGGAGCGTTGTGCAATTTTACTCGCGACAGATTCGTTACAGCTGGAGAGAAGAGATAAAATCTAGGATGAGTGAGACTCAGAAAATAGACAGAGCGTCTCGCGAACCACTCGACTGTGAAGTGTAACGGACGTGACGTCAGCTGTCATGCCCTGCCGCCAGCCAAGCCGCCAAGCCATATTAACACGCCCCCTTCCGCCACAGCCACCGCCACCGCCGCCAGCCAAAGCCAACGAAGGGGGGATAGTGTTAATAAAACAAGCCATGCCAGCCATTTCTACCTACTTTTCTGCATTCTTGCACAAATAAAAGAACTTGTCGTTACGCTGCTGGTTTTTATTGTCACATCATTTGCAACAATCAGAAGTGGCATAAAGAAATGAAACAACGTCATATACACGCTCAGATCTCTCGGTCTTCTGACANTAGCCCATGTGTCCGATAGCGCTAGTAGTTCCGATGAGCAGCTCGAAACTGAAGACCTTATTGATTTATTTGAGAACTAAATGTTTTTGTGTGTTCCCCATTGCGGGAGCAATTGTTGCAGGATGGCCGAATGTAACGGACGTGACGTCAGCTGTCATGCCCTGCCGCCAGCCAAGCCGCCAAGCCATATTAACACGCCCCCTTCCGCCACAGCCACCGCCACCGCCGCCAGCCAAAGCCAACGAAGGGGGGATAGTGTTAATAAAACAAGCCATGCCAGCCATTTCTACCTACTTTTCTGCATTCTTGCACAAATAAAAGAACTTGTCGTTACGCTGCTGGTTTTTATTGTCACATCATTTGCAACAGAAGAGAGAGAAAGGACAAAGCGATCTCAATAGTACAACACCGCAAAAGAAGTTTCACTTCTTTCACGTGCACCAAGTTGCACGCCCGCCATTTTTTTATTTGAGAGCTGATACTTCTTATGGGGTCATATTTGATCAGAAACTGACCGGCTGTTTTTGAGTTATTTATACTTATATATATAATATTATAAAGAGGAAAGATTTGTTTGTTTGTTTGTTTGTATTGAATAGGCTCCGAAACTACTGAACCGATTTGAAAAATTATTTCACTGTTTGGAAGCTACACTATTCCCGAATGACATAGGCTATAGTCTTTTTTGAAAAAAAAATAGGGATCCTTACTAAAACTCCAATAATCTAACCCAAGGTGTAAAAAATTACCTAAAATATTATCTACATTGCGTGCCCTGCGAAAACTATTGATGATAGAATAAAATAATGTACTACGACTTTGTAGAACACGTTATTATTTACAAAAAATGTTGCGACAGCATATGTCTAACTACTATAGTTATGCCGCAATAAGTGTTCTTTTATTAAAAAAAAATAAAACAACGTCAAATATCGTTGAAATTTTTGTTAAAGACCCGAGCGGAGCCGGAGCGGTCTTTGATATTGCGTATTTCAATGAATTCGACTGCGTTTCTATTGTAATATTCTCATTTTGTTTTGTTGAAATCTAACTGAAAATAATAACTAGCTGGAAATGCCGAAATCGGAATTGCTTTAAAAGGAAGAGGCTATTTTGCAATTAAAATGTACTTAGTTTATTTTATCTTTCCAGTATCTATACCGTATTTTCCTGATTTCCCAATTAAATATAAATTAATATTAAGCAATCAATCAAATGCAATCAAATCTTAGTTATGTAATTTTTTTTATTTCTTTTGTTAATGCATTGTCGATTGCACCTATAATTGCGGTGACATCTGCCATGAACTTTTGTCAGTTTGTCAATGTTTTGTATTGATGATCACTTTGTTGGAGCAACTTAATATATAAATTACCGCCATCTCGATGAAAGCTGTCCAGCAATGACGGATGGGCTGGTCAAAGGACTTCAAGTCGCAGCCAATTTCAATAGAAAGGGTCATCCCTTTTGCACGAATAGTTTACCAATGAATTTCGGAGAGGCCATTCAATACTCGTTTGAAGTTGCTTTTGAATGTGTAGTCATTGATAGGGTATTCCCAAATAAGGGCACATATACTCTCCATACATTTAGTTAGTTAGTTATATCGGAATTAAGATGCCATAGTTCAGTTGTTACAATTATTCAATTAAACTTTAAAACTGAGGGATGCTAACAAAATTTGTCTGGACATATTACTGCGATGATATTAGCCGGAAATCGTTATAACCATAAACCGCATTGGACATCAGAAAGGACCAGCTAAACCGCTGCCTATTCCTCAACACTTTAAAACGGCATTTGAAGGTTTTTAATTAGTGTTCATTCCAGGTTAGCATTGTGAAGAATATTATCTATTATAACGAAAAGTTAATACAGACAAATATGTAGAATTGGGACTTTGGCACATAAAATAAGATTATTCTACTGTTAACTACACTTTTATTCTTCTTTTCTAAAATCTTCTTTAATATAATTAATTAAAATTAAAAATCAAGTGACACCTTTTTTACGCCTTGCTCATTCAACCGCCTTCGCTATCTTCACTTTCTCTGTCATTCTGTCTGTCATTATCTTTTCCCTTTCTTACCATTCTCTCCACTGAAGTATGTAAGGTCTATGGTTTTCTCTCACTCACATCTTAACGCTCCGTTTCACACTCTTTTCATACGTTCCATTCTTATCCGTCCCACAAATATATGGTGTGCTCTCATTTAAAATTAATTATTGTTCACTATAAATGCATCCTTCGAATTAGCACAAATAAATATTGACGTTATCGCTTCTGAACAGCCCCGACCGCAGAACTGAAAGTTAATTAATTCTCACCCCTAACAACGTATTATGAGTATACCGCGTTTCGCAGAGATTGACCGCAAATTACTTTAGTTACTAAACTATAATTGCTTGCACGAGATATTCATATTATTGTTACTACTATATCGTATTGTTACGCCGGTAAGAGTTACGATATCTATGGCCGAATAGTCGAACGAATATCGAAGGATCTAGTAGCACCTAGAACGCTCGAAAGGTACAGCGCCATCTATTGTCAGATAGCGGAAACACAATACTAGAAATTTGTGGAATATTCTCGATAATTCTAAAGATGTGGTATCGGCTATAAAAGAGTTACAGAGAGGGCACGCAGTGAGTTAGTAATCGAAACTACTCGAAGCCATACAGCGAACGGATCACTTGATGCGAAGCGGAAGAAGCGAATTGAGAGTTATAAAGTGTTTTAAGTGTTCTAAGTGTTGAATATAATGTCAACTTGTAATTCGGTAGAATTTTATCTATCCCGAACCCCATTCCGTAACAGTAGATATTATATGAGTCCAAAATAAAAGTGTGAGAACGCGAGTCGACCGAAAATATCTTATTTTAACGATTTTGCCGGTGATTTTCATAATTTTTCATGACTGTTGACAACAGGCGAACAAACAGCTAATCATAAGGTCGTCGTGGCCTAAGGATGAGAGTTATTAGTTGTTCGCATTATCGTCATAATAACAAAGTGAAATTGTGTAATAACAAAGATAAAAACTCAATAGAAATGCGTGTTTATTAGTGTCAGGGCATTTCGGGAGTTTCTAGGGATATGTATCAGCTACGCCTAAGTTTGATGCTACACAATGCAATCTACGCCTTATGGCTCAAAATGAAGCCATTTTGCTATATCAGTGGGCCGAAGACCACATGGTTTTACTGGTGATAGGGCCTCTTGTGAATTCGTACGGCTAGGTACCACCACCCTGCCTATTTCTGCCGTAAAGCAGTAATGCGCTTTGTTTTGAAGGGTGGGGCAGCCATTGTAACTATACTGAGACCTTAGTACTCACATCTCAAGGTAGAAGGCAGACTTTACGTTGTGGATGTCTATGGGTAACCACTTAACACCAGGTGGGCCGTGAGCTCGTCCACCCAGCTATGCAATAAAAAAACCAGAAAACGTAGTGAGATCAACTCATCTTGTGCAATAAATAAATTAAACAATACACTGCTGTCATTAACCTCAATCTAGTATAGATTGTTTTATCCTTAGTTACGCTTTATCTAAATTATTAGATACGCTTTTATTAGGTTGTTATGTTTTTGTTTGTACTAGAGGTCCCGCAGTAGTCGAAATTCGACTATAATTAATTGGAATTGTAAGTTTGTACACTATTATGATTGTATTTTATACTTCTATAATCACAAATTTCGCCAAGACTAAACTATAAATTTTTTTAACAAAGACAAACAATATTTATTTAATCTATTCTCAATTAAAATTTGACAACAGACGTCAAGAACAAAAGTTTGACAATAAATAGTATGCATGCGTGTGTGCGTCAAATACATGGTATGTAGTGTGTGTAATGTTTTCTTTATTGATTTAATGCATCTTTTATGCATTATTTTAAAAAAATATTAGCATTGTGCACTTCTTCTCTATATTCTCTATAAGTGTGAAAAATTTCACACTCCTCCGTCCGCGCAATTTTCGTAAAAAGGGATACAAAGTTTTTGCTTCGCGTATTAATATATAGAAGATGTAACGGAATCTTTGAACGTCATTTTCACTGACATGAAAAATTTCCAAACGCATCAAGGACCGATGACAGTGCAATCATTTTATAACTTCACTCTAATGCCCTGGCCAATATAGACAGAATAAAAGTTTTTTTTTTTTTTTTTATTTATTTATTTATTTATGTACACACAGAATAAAAGACATAGTACAGAGTAATAGGAAAATTATGTACAAAGGCACTGCTTATTTTATTATTATTATGTTTTTATGAAATAATAAATTGTTGAGCGTTTTTCTTTCTTAAGCTACATCTAAAATATTTTAACACGAACGACAAAAGTCGGCAAGTCGTGTTTACGAAAACAACATTCAATATTAGTTTTAGAAGTTTATACACACAGACGCACCCTGAATGAAATAGCGTGACACATTAGTGCGGAGCGCGCCTTGACCGATTCAGAGACGGTGCCAACGCAGCGAGGTCGCGGACAAGATCAGTTACGAAGATATTTAAGGCACGCTTAAATATAATTAGGGCAACAAAATATCTCGCTGCACGAGAATCGAAGTCGGCACAGTCTGAGGTTTTTTTTTTATTGCTTAGATGGGTGGACGAGCTCACAGCCCACCTGGTGTTAAGTGGTTACTGGAGCCCATAGACATCTACAACGTAAATGCCGCCACCAACCTTGAGATATAAGTTCTAAGGTCTTAGTATAGTTGTAACGGCTGCCCCACATTTCAAACCGAAACGCAAGCGTAAAATGTATGTTAATGTCATTAAAAACGCGTACACCAAGGACTTTCAGGACGAACAAACAAAACATCGTCCAGTCAAAACTACATGTATTATATATAGGGCTTGATTGTAGGGTTGATATCTGCATCCTTCCAATTTTTGCGGCATAGCAGTCATGCATTGTGGTTTTAAGAGCGGAGCAATTTGCAATTGATTTGGACTTCAGTCTTAAGGAGTGTGAGGTCTATGGGCCATAAACCCACATAGCGGGGGGTGAGCACGTAATCCCATTTAAAATTATAAGCTATAATATCGCAGGTATATTATTGTTAATCGACTTCAAAAAGGCTATCTCTGATGTGCTATTCCATACAACTTATTTTCTAGGCGAACCGATTTTTATGATCATATTTATTAGATAACCTTAATCAAGATCAGGCCAGTACTTTTTAACTTATCCTTGGTATGTGCGTGTTTAATTAACTTCGATTATATTGAGAGCCGTAGACCGGGCTCAGTGGTGTGGATTGGGAGAGGCCTATGTCCAGCAGTGGACGACTGTGGGCTGTTGATGATGATGATGATGATGATGATGATTATATTGATAATGTTCTTTCTCATTTTATTTTGTTGAAGTTGGTCTTATTTTATATTTTAATTAGACAAAGTTCCCGTTATCGCTTAATCAAGTGCCAGTTGCGCATTTTGTCGGAAAAACTAGTACTTTTTTTTTTGTTGCCCTTGTAGGCAGACGAGCATACGGCCCACCTGATGGTGAGTGGTTACCGCTGCCCATGGACTTCAGCAATGCCAGGGGCAGAGCCAAGCCGCTGCCTACCGCTTAATACTCTCCACAAGCCTCGTTTGAAGAAGGACATGTCATAACGCTCGGGAAACACCGTGGAGGGGAGCTCATTCCATAGCCGGATGGTACGTGGCAAAAAAGACCTCTGGAAACGCACTGTGGATGATCGCAGTGGCTCCAGGTAGTATGGATGAACTCTACTCCGGTGACGGGCGGTGCGATGGTAAAAACGAGATGCCGGTATCATCTCGAACAATTCCTCAGACTTCTCCCCTATATGATCACATCATTTGATACGAACGCAGCGAGCGCTTCGATCAATCAACATAAGTTTCAGAATACATTTTCTGTTTACTAATTACGTGGGTTCCATTACGAGTTTACAAACTGAACATGTCTAAAGCTCTTCGAAGTTATGATTTTAACCCTGCGCGCTTTAAGTTCGTCTCTAGCCTTTGACAGCAGCTTTGTCCTTTAGGCTATACGTGCCTGACAAAATGATTTAGGCTTGTTTGTATTTGAAAGAGCATCTGTCGCATAGGACTCTTACAAAGCCCGAGCATAGTTTCCCATTGTTCTCGCCAAGTTGAACGAACTTTACGGACCGGATATGAAAAGAGATTAAGGCGTCAAATGATATTGTACTGTAGACGCGTGCAGCAATATCACTCGCGTTAAATTTATTTTTATAAGTGAAAGAAGCACGTTGCGTTTTCCCGGGGATAAAGGGGTATTATTATTATTAATTTTACATATGCTCGTGTTTGGACCCCGGAGGAAGATCTGATAAGAGCGTGCAAGGAATGGCGTTTGGTTGGTGGCGCCAAAACCTCATGCACGAGACTTAGCCCCTTCCCTGAACAAAGCTACCGGAGCCCATTGACAGCCACAACATAAATGACACATCTTACCTTAAACGGCAAGACGACGTTTTTGAATTGGTCCTTGTGCGTCCGCACGGGTAGGTACCACCGCCCCGCCTATTTCTGCCGTGAAGCAGTAATGCGTTTCGGTTTGAAGGGTGAGGCAGCCGTTGTAACTACACTGAGACCTTAGAACTTGTATCTCAAGGTGGTGGCGCATTTGCGTTGTAGATGTCTATGGGTTCCAGTAACCACTTAACACCAGGTGGGCTGTGAGCTCGTCCACACATCAAGGCAACAAAAAAAAAATTATCAACAAGTGCTACATCTGATCATAGACCCCCGAGATCGGTAGCAAATCTAAAACTAACTTCACAACATTCTCCCGGGTGAACTTAAATAATAAATTAATACACATATAACTCCCAAACAACTTGTCCGAACGTTTATTTCTGTGTTAAACACGTTTTATGTTCCAAAGTCGCACCCAAAAGTTAGAGCGCTTACCGACACGATTTGTTAGAAGAAATGGGACGTTTAAATTTGGGTTTATTAGTCCACATTTTTGTTTCCGCGCGTTTTGGACAGAGACACTGGTGGTAGGACCTCTTGGGAGTCCGCACGGGTAGGTACCACCACCCCGCCTATTTCCGCCGTGAAGCAGTAATTCGTTTCGGTTCGAAGGGTGGGATGGCCGTTGTAACTATACTGAGATCTTAGAACTTATATCTCGAGGTGGGTGGCGCATTTACATTGCAGATGTCTATGGGCTCCAGTAACTACTTAGCACCAGGTGGGCTGTGAGCTCGTCCATTCATCTAAGCAATAAAAAAAAAAAAGATGGTAGTGTTGGCAACCCAACAAATTGTTATAAAATCTTTTTATTGTTATGGTTGTGATGGCAACATTGAGTTTGAATTTTGAAATATCTTTGATTGGTTTTTGTCTCTTTTTTCCGTGCGTTCGTAAGCGAGTTATAAAACTTAGAAAATATAAATGTATACGTGCAATCCTTGCGAGTTTGTTTTAGTAAAGTTCCTTGCTCAACCTAGTTCTACAGTCCACATAAGTAGGGCGTATTCTTCAAACGGGTAGGTACTTAGCCCATTTCTGTTGCAAAGCAATACTGTTTGAAGAGTAGGACAATGTGGACGGCTGCAATCAGATCGTGATGTGCTTTGAGCCAATCTTGCGGTAAACTCATTTGACAAAGACCCCAATAATATATATTTTTTTATTGCTTAGGTAGATGGACGAGCTCACAGCCCACGTGGTGTTAAATGGTTACTGGAGCCCATAGACATCTACAACGTAAATGCGCCATCCACCTCGAGATATAAGTTCTAAGGTCTCAGTATAGTTACAACGGCTACCACGCCCTTCAAACCGAAACGCATTACTGCTTCACGGCTGAAATAGGCAGGGTGGTGGTACCTACCCGTGCGGACTCACAAGAGGTCCTACCACCAGTAATTACGCAAATTATAATTTTGCGGGTTTGATTTTTATTACACGATGTTATTCCTTCACCGTGGAAATCAATCGTGAGCATTTGTCGAGTACGTATTTCATTAGAAAAATTGGTACCCGCCTGAGATTCGAACATCGGTGCATCGCTCAACACGAATACACCGAACGTCTTATCCGTTAGGCCACGACGACTTATTTATTAGATAACCTCAAATTACATCAAAATCAGGCCAATACTTTTTAATTTATCCTTGGTATGTGCGTGTTTAATTAACTTCGATTATATTGAGAGCCGCAGACCGTGCTCAGTGGTGTGGATTGGGAGAGGCCTATGTCCAGCAGTGGACGACCGTGGGCTGTTGATGATGATGATGATGATGATATTGATAATGTTCTTTCTCATTTTATTTTGTTGAAGTTGGTCTTACTTTATATTTTAATTAGACAAAGTTTCCGTTATCGACGACTTCAGATCGACTTCAAAGATATCACCTTATACACGAAGATATCTCAAAACCAATCAAGCGACACTATAAAACTGATGAAACGAAGCCACATCACCTTATTTCACACATGTTAGGTAGAAACGACCGTTAACTAAAAGCCACGTTTTTACGATACATCGTAAAATGTAACGTTATTATTGCACTCTCCGCGATCGTATTACATGCATGATTCACTTACAGGAGACGTCTGGCCATTACAGAGTCCGTGGAGTTTGATTGGTTTTCCAAGTAGCCGAAGTCGGTCACGGGAGTTACAAGTCCGTAATACTGCCCAGCAATAAAAATCATTTCATGCAGATGCATGGCAGATGGCTTACTAGCGGTAGGACGTCTTGGGAGTCCGCACGGGTACCACCACCCTGCCTATCTCTGCCGTGATGCAGTAATGCGTTTCAGTTTGAAAGGTGGGGCAGCCGTTGTACTGTAAATACTGAGACCTAGAACTCATGTCTCGAGGTGGGTGGCGGCATTTACGTTGTAGATGTCCATGGCCTCCGGTAACAACTTAACACCAGGTGAGCCCTGAGCTCGATCACCTGAAGTGAGGCGGAAGAAGTGAATTACGAAGTATAAAGTGTTCTATGAGTGCTCTGAGTGTTAAATAGAGTTTTAATTTATACTTAGGGGGAAGTTTTATTTCTTCCCGAACCCCAGCGCGTGACAATGCCTTTTTTCAGACCATGATTGAAAAGAGTCCATCTTCGGAGACAGACGGACTTGCGTCGTGTCTGTCGGATAGTCATCCATCAACAGGATTACATAGAGGATATATTACATAAATCCGTTTCGTCTTTAGCTATAAAAAGACATCTTGACACGCTGTAACTTGGATAATGCGGTAAACTTTGTACTTGGACGTCCATGTCTTATGTCCCCGAACGGAAAAACTCAATTAAGCCATTGCTCTGAAGCAAAAGTCGAGCTGAAATAACAACTACAGTGGTTCGGTGAAGATGCTTTGGGGTTTGGTATAGAATATGAGAAACAGCGACGGTAAAGCCGTTACACAATACAATATAAGGCGGTGGCTTCATGTCCTAGGTCATGGTTATGGTATAGTCATCATCATTATAGGTCTCATGTTATAGGGAAAGGGTTACTATAAAAACTGAGACCTTAGAACATGTCGGTGTACGAGGGCGGCACTGAAAATTTCGGGAATTAACGAAGTGACACAACATTACTATTTAAAAATGTATTTATTGCTTTTCGAAGTATTCTCCGCGAAATTTGACACACTTTTCCATACGATGGAACCAATCATTGAAGCAACCATTCCATTCGGAAGTTGGGGTCTCCAAAATGGCCGTTTTGTAGGCGTCCACAGCTTCTTCAGGTGATGAAAATCTCTGTCCACGCAATTTATTCTTTATTTTAGG
>NW_021011620.1:164345-367332 GCF_003987935.1 Bombyx mandarina
CGCGTACCGCTTCAACAAAGCGCGGCATCTCTTCAGTCTCAGGTCCATTAGACGAGCATTCAAACGATGTCCTGTTTTTCTTCGATATGCCCGAAGCCCTAAGTCTTCATTTAACACCCTTTTCACCGTGGTTCTGCTTAACCCCATCTGAAGGGCCAACAGTTTCTGCTTACGTTTGGGATTTCTTTGAATTCGCGCCTTCACAGCTTTTATCACTGCTGGAGTCCTAACAGACCGAGGGCGACCACTTCTTGACCTGTCATCTACACTAGAGTCTTCATTGTATCGTTTGATGGTACGATAAACGAATCTTTTGGTTATATTCAAATTTTTCAGTATGTTAAAAATTTGAATTGGCGCGTAACCGCAACGATGCAACGCAATAACTGCAACACGGTCTTCTTTAAGCGTCCACTCCATATTTAAAAATGAGTAAAATTCTAAAAGTTATACATTTTTATTTTCATGAACAATTCGAAATTCGAATTCAATAAACTTTTTTGTGGTCAGCATTCTAAAAGAAAAGTTTTTACTGTGTGACAATACTTATGACCTGACTAGGTATATTTAAAATATTTAATATTTTTTATTGTCTAGATGGGTGGACGAGCTCACAGCCCACCTGGTTTTGAGTAGTTACCGGAGCCCATAGATGTCTACAACGTAAATGCCGCCATCCACTTTGAAATATGAGTGCAAAGGTCTCAGTATAGTTACAACGGCTGCCCCGCCCTTCAAACCGAAACGCATTACTACTCCACGACAGAAATAGGCGGGGCGGTTGTACCTACCCGCGCGGACTCACAAGACGCTCCACCACCGGTAAGAATGTTGATTGAGCGATTTTTGGGTAGTGCCTTGGCTTTGTCCCTTGCATTGCTGATGTCCGTGAACCGCGGTAACCACTCACCATCAGGTGAGGTTTTTTACTCTCGTGCTGAGTGACTACTGGATCTCTATAATATCAGCTACCACCCTTAAAAAATAAGATTAGATTCCACGGCGCATCAGCTGTCCCATTTAAACTTAAAGAAATAGAAGGAAATAATAGAACGATCTAGAATCTTCGTGGCAACATTGTGTTTTCTGAAAAACGAAATGGCGGAAATACAAAAAGACTAACTAAAACTATCTTGCTTCAGCAAGCTTTTAATATTCACGCGCGAAAATCGAAGAAGTTCCAACGGGCTTAAAATAATGAAACATCTAATATGCTCGGTTATTGACCAAGTTTTTTTAATGTATCCAAAATAAATGGAGTTGAGAAAGTTTAAATTAGAAATATCTGGCTTCGACTGGTATTTAGTTTGTCTAAACTAGACAAAGCTTTTTTACTTACTGAAGTTTTCTCAGCAGAAAATAAAGTAGTCAACAATTGACTAAGTTCAAATTACATTGCTGCTAATGTAATTAATATTTTATGCGTACAGACGAAGGCCCACCAAGTATTAAGTGATGCATCCTTTATTAAGTGAGGAACCCTCCTTAGGACATGTTATAGAAGTCTTAATCACTACATAGTATAAAACAAAGTCGCTTTCTCTGTCCCTATATCTGTCTGTCCCTATGTATGCTTAAATCTTTAAAACTACGCAACGGATTTTGATACGGTTTTTTTTATTAGATAGAGTGATTGAAGAGGAAGGTTTATATGTATAATAGCATCCATTAAATAGTGGAGAAATCAATAATAATTACAGTTTCCGAAGCGAAGCGAGGGCGGGTCGCTAGTATTCTATATACTGGTGAACGAGGCGACAGTACACCTTGTATTAAGTGGTTACCGCAGTTCCAAGAAAACACAATGTGGTTTTACACTTACACACCTTGAATCATTAGATATAAACGGATTCACAAAAGGACCTTACAAATTATACCCTACCCTACCTGAACTCGCGTTAAGCCGGCTTCTTCCCAACATCGGGGGGCCTGACCAGGTGACGCGCCGTCTCTATACGGGGGTGGTGCGGTCAATGGCCTTATACGGGGCACCCGTGTGGGGCCAGTCCCTGGCCGTGGGGGTAGCGAAGTTGCTGCAACGGCCGCAACGCACCATCGCGGTCAGGGTCATCCGTGGTTATCGCACCATCCCTTTTGAGGCGGCGTGTGTACTGGCTGGGACGCCGCCTTGGGTCCTGGAGGCGGAGGCGCTCGCCGCTGACTANGTCTAAAGTTGCCTGAATTTCGCGGTATGTCACATGTCGATCTTCCTCAATCAGCTTACGCACAGCATCAACGTTTTCTTGGGTGACTGCAGTTTTTGGACGACCTTGACGGGGATCATCACTAAGCTTGACACGTCCACGTTGAAACTCAGCAAACCAGCGATAAATTGTGGTTTTGGATGGGGCTTCATCACCAAATGCAGAAATCATTCGGTCAACACACTGTTTTTGTGTTAAACCACTTCGAAAGTCATAATAAATCATCGCTCTTGAATTTTCTTGAGGCAATTTCATATTCTCAACGACTAAACAAGTTTGACAAAACCTCGTGACAAGACCGAGAATATTTTTTTAAATAAATAAATGGTATTCGATTTTTAAAACCAAGGAGTTTTCAATTAAAAAGATTTTAATATGACAGGAACAGTGGAAATATTCTATTCCCGATACTTTTAGTGCAGCCTAGTACGTAGTAGATGTAGGGCTCCGGTAACCACTTAACGCCTGATGGGCCGTAAGCTCGTCGAGCTAACTAAGTAACAAATAAAAAAAATCTGGGATTTGACTTGATAAATATGGAGTAACTGAAAGTACTTTCATGCCAACAAGCTATTCGACCATTTAGTACCAGCCACAAAGGTCTGCAAAGACACCGGAATGGCTGCAAATTCTCCATAATCCGTCTGTCTCGTCCTTGGTGTGTTCCTACTGTTTTCTCCCGCTAATATCAGACCTGAGTACGTTAGACGTGTTGTGACCTCAAACATGTTGCCAAAATTCTAAATCGGTCTCATAACCCATAAATCCCATGCCTATAATGCCCATTTTCGATAAATAAAAAATACTCGCGGCGAATATTTTGTAACTTGTACCAAACGTAAAAAAAAACGAAAAAGTCTCCTTGCTTGGTCATGCTAGTTTTAACACGGATATCTTGGTTTTCTAGCTATCATTACCATTTAAAAGATTAAAAGTATAACACTCTAATTCTGAATTAAAATTAGACCCAATAGAACTGTTTTTTTTTAATTAAACCTTCAATATATTACCTAGTCAGGTCATAAATTCTGTCACATGTTTAATGTAAAATAATTGAAACAAGTTTATTCATTATGTAACCATTCATATACCAAAATGAATTTAACAAAACATAGATTCTTATGACACTAAAGTTTATTCAAAATTACCTCCGTGATTTTGAATACAGGCCTTCAATCTGCGCGGCCAGTCGTCTATCGCAGCACGAACGAGGTCCATGTCAATATCGGCGGCTGCCTTAATCAAGGATGTCTTGAGTGACTCCAAATTGGGATGACGCTTTGAGCACGCCTTTTTCTCCAAGTGTTGCCATATCTTGCAATGTAACGGATTCAAATCTGGACTGGAGGAGGGCCAGTCTTCGTGCCGGATGAAGTCGATTTCACGCGCCGCCAGCCAGTCTTGTGTGCTTTTCGCTCTATGAGCTGGCGCCGAATCTTGTTGGAATACCCAGTGCCTGTTATTGAACATGGTATGAGAAACAGGTTCCACAAGGTTCGTCAGGACTGTATTTTGATACACAANAAGTTTTGTCGTGTGGTTTTATCTTTTTTCGTTTAAACGTTGCATTCAGACTATTAATAATCATTTAGTGCATTGCGTTGACTTGAAATTAAAACAGAATAAATATTTATGAAATGACAGAAATCAGATGTTGGACTGACAGACGCCATTACTTTATTCTAGGAATAGCTCCGTTATTCCGTGCGAAACGGCGGTATAGTAACAATTCCCGAATAGGCCCACTATTCTTAGAATTGTAGTTGGTAAAACGTAAAATTGATTTACTCTCGATTAACTGACGAGTTATTCTAAGAATAAGATTTACTCTTGTTTGGTCGAAGAATAAGATTTACTCTTGTTTGGTCGAATCGACCCTGTACTATCTATTATTTACTTTTTACTCAACTGTCAGAAAATGTGTATATGATACAAGCCGTACTCGCCCGCTTCGCTGGGCATTTATATTTAAAAATAATATTTATTGTCATTATTATTAGGGAGTCCAACACTCATATAAATATTAGCCTATTCATTAAGTACATGGAAAATATTACACACATTGCCATGTATTTGACACACATACATAATAATATGTATATAATATATTCTTTGTTTATTGTCAAACTTTAGTTAATGCTTAAAGTCTGTGGTCAAATTAAAAAATAGGTTAATATTGTTTATCTTTAATATTATTTGTTTATAGTGTAGTCTTGGTGAAATCTGTGATTATAGAAATATAATAAGTCTTTGACAATATAACCATAATAATGTTCAAATTTATAATTCAATTAATTATAGTCGAATTTCGACTACTGCGGGACCACTAGTATCATTAAATACATGTATTTTAAGCTAAGGTAGTAAGTACTCTGTTCCGAGAAAAGGTCAGTAATACAGAAAATATTAGTTGTTCATCTAAATTTATTATGTCACCTTCAAACTATGTTCCTTCACACAGTATCGAGAAACGTAGCCCGAAGCTAGGTGTAAGCCATAATTGTATTGGTGATAGCACAAAGTCAACTTATATTTTATTTCGGTTCGGTCAGAAGTTTTCCCATGAATAAATAATGTTGTGAATAAATTGTTCCACGCTGGTGACTAAAAGAGGGGTGATTGTAAGTTTTTGTATTAAACTCAAACGTGACTTGATTCATTACTTTGCTCTTTAAAGTTTGTTTATCTCCGGAAATGTAGGCAACAGCCTGGCTCTGCCTCTGGCATTGCTGATGTCCGTGGGCGACGGTAACCATTCACTATCAGGTGGGCCGTATTGTCGTGTGCCTACAGGAGTAATTAAAAAAATAGCTTGAAAAAATCCTTATAGTACGTCTAATATGCTCAGTAATTATGACAATTTTTTTAATTGTAATTCTTCTTCTTTTTCTCCACCTTATCCCACTAGGTGGGGTAGGCACAGCTAATTTTTCTCTTCCATTCTCTTCTATCAGCCGTCATCTCAAAACTCACTCCTTTCTCTCTCATATCGTCATTCACACACTCCATCCGTGTCTTATTTGGTCGACCTCTTCCCCCTCTACCTTGCACTACCATTTCCATATATCTCCTAGTCACATGCATCTTCTCTCTACGCATCACATGTCCATACCACGCTAACCGTCCGCTCTTTAATTTGTGGATTACCGGAGCTACTTTCTCACTTCCTCTAATATACTCATTCTTATTAATTATTTATTTATATTTATTTATTAATTAATTATTAATTATTATTATTATTCATTTATTTATCAAATAATAATAATCCATGAATGAAAAGAACAAGTAGGCCTTGTCAGCTAAGATTATAATATTTTTTCTAAGAATTACTTGCAAATTCTACCTTATATTAATGTATCCAGAACTAATTGAGTTGAGAAAGTTTAAATTAGAAATATCTGGATTTGTCTGGGTATTTAGTTTGTCTAGTTTAGGCTTTGTTAAGAAGTTTTCTCAACAGAAAATAAAGTTGAATAACGTAATAAAGCAAGTTTAAATTACATTGTTGCTAATGTAATTAATATTTTATACGTACAGACGAACTGAAGGTTCAAATAACATGTAGTTCTTGCCGAAAAATTACTAATAATAATACGTAAAAACGATTCATTCGCGAAGGAGCTGCTCTTGAGTCGTTAGGTCTTCTTCGGAGGCGCTCGGGCAGCTGTTAGCAAATCCCAACCCTCCAGGCTGAGCCTTGCTCGCTCATCTGTCCTTTTTTTTCCTACCTATGCTGATAGCTTTGAGAGGCTATTTCAGCTTCACCTTAACATGTAAGTGAGCTCACGGGGCTCAAACCAGAAATATTGCTAGCACTGGCCCCTAGCAAGAGCAGAGCTTCGCAGAATCTACCACCGGATCGAAAATGCGACCCACTGAGAAGATCCGGCGAGAAACTCACGGCTGTATCTGTGGGTTAATTAGCTCGTCGAGCCCTTCGTCGCAAGCGACGGGTTCGACGAGGACGGTGACCGGAACATCGGCATCTGTCCTGGTGAAACTGGAAAGGCCTCCGGGCCACCAGTTACACTTCAATCATAAAAAAAAACGATATTACAACATACGCTAATTCCATATTGAATAAATGACACAGATTTTGTTAATTTAATCTTCCATTAAAACCAGTTCCGAACAATAACATTAGGTCCCTTGGTATGCTGAGCAAAATTACTTGCTAGAAGATCTCTTTGTCAATGCTTACAAGCTCTGAAGTATATAAATGTCAGGCCTCGCTAACTTATATCCGTGGATCTAAAGAGGTAATAAATCATTATACATATAGAATTAGGATCGTGACGCATAATATAAGACCATTCCATTGTTGGACTTTTATCGTTCTCTTCTCAAATCTTCTTTATGATAATAATTAAAAATTGATGGACACCTTTTTTACCCTTTGCTCATTCATTCAATCGTCTTCGCTATCTTTCCTTTCTCCATGGAGAACATTTCCCTGTCATTAATAAAGAGGAAAGATTTGTTTGTTTGTTTGTATTGAATAGGCTCCCAAACAAATAAACCGATTTAAAAAAATCTTTCACTGTTGGAAAGCTACGCTATCCCCGGGTGACATAGGCTATATTTATTATATTTTCAAAAAAATTAGGGATCCTCACTGAAACTCTAATAATGTAACCCAATGTGTAAAAAAATTACTTAAAATTCTTTACATCGCGTGCGCTACTTCCCAAGCGAAGCCGGGGCGGGGCTAGTCATTCATAAAAAGCCTACAAGAACGATCAAAGCAAAACAAGATTAAACCGTAAAAGTAATTCTAATAATTACAGAATGGGAGATAGGCTATGTTATCAAAGGTCACAGAGAATTCGATACATCAAATCACGAGTGTTCTCGACGTCCCCTGTATCTCGACAGATTAACAAGATATACCCCCGGGATGGTATTTACACAGCCATAATTGATATAGGGTGTGCTTTCTGCGTGTCTATTTGGGGGGGGAGTATTTCGATTTAAGAAATCTACACGAATAGATTTGCTTACGTATTACGCGCTGTGTTTCGATATGGTTCAAAGCATCTCAATTCAAAGGGCATTTGTTGGATCTTATTTTTGGAACGTATTTATTTTGATTTGACTAGTTATTTAACTTTAATTTATTTAAGTTTGCTATGTAACCCGCTAAGTTGCCGTTGAGTTGTGCCTCTGATGATGTTCCGGAAAACCTTCCCCTTCTGAGCCCTTTCACTCAACTAAGTGGTAAGGTCACTAGACTAAGAGCAATACCTCCAACAAAAATCTGGTGAAAAAAAAAAACAAACAGTATCACCAGAAAATTATAACCACATGCGTTTTTTTTATTGCTTATATGGATGGACGAGCTCACAGCCCACCTGTTGTTAAGAGGTTACTGGAACCCATAGACATCTACAACGCAAATACGCCACCCACCTTGAGATATAAGTTTTAAGGTCTCAGTATAGTTTCAACGGCCGTCCCGTCCTTCAAACCGAAACACATTACTGCTTCACTGCAGAAATAAGCAGAGAGGTTGTACCTACCCGTGCGGACTCACAAGAGGTCCTACCACCAGTAATACTTCCAAGAAAAAACTTGTGGAAAACTAAAAATAAAACATTAAGTATCACCGTAAATTATCACTAACGCGTTGTACACTTTTGTGAATTCGTCGACAAAGAACATACTAGAATATTATTCATTAATGTTGGGAAGTCGATAAGATCATGTTGCCGCGTATTTCGTGTGCGCATTTGCATAATGGCGAATAGTGTGAGAATGTGAGGAGATTCTATTCTGGGGTCTTTGTAGAGGGAATGGCGCGTGTGAAACGCTAAGTATGGTGGAGGCACAATGAAATAATCTGTATATTGTCTGCATAAGACAGTACCACGCTATCTCATCCGGGGATATCGTACAAATAACCAGAGAATATATCAGTAATAGTGGTCGCCCAGTAGTCGAAATTCGACCATAATTATTAATTTAAATTATAAGTTTGAATATTATTACGGTTCTATTGTCAAAGACTTTACTTCTATAATCACAGATTTCGCCAAGACTACACTATAGACAAATAATATTAAAGACAAACAATATTAATCTATTCTCAATTTGACCACAGACATTTTTAATGATTTGATGTATTTTTTATTTATAACTAGCTGACCCGGCAGACTTCATAGTGCCTCATTCGATAAATAAAAGACCTAAGCTTTTTTATAAAATAAACTTTAAACAAACAAAAGGAATCCGTCCGACGCGACGGGGGACACATCAAAGGATTCCATCCGGTTGTAGATTCTACGAAGCACTGCTCATGCTAGGGCTAGTGTTAGGAAATCCTCTCAGGTTGAGCCTATGAGCTCATCTACCCGTGCGGGCGTAGCTGGGATGGCCCCTTAGGCTACCAGCGAAAAGGTAGGGAAAAAAACAAACAAACAGCAAGTTTCCGATTTTGCAACAGTAAAATGAACCTTTTGAGTAATGTAAGATAAAAAATCTTCGCGGATAATACATTTCGTACTTAATCTGATGTAAAAATCATTCCCTCGGGCCCGAAAAGATACGGAGGCAACAGAATTAGGCGGGATTATCTTGAAAAATTTCCACTCGCATTCTCGACTGAATACTGCATACTAAATTAGCGACCGGTTAATACGACGTTCGGTATAACGAACCAATATTTGCTGACGCTGCAACTGGGGTTTTCTTGTGACGGGGACATCACTTACTGGTGATAGATCGTCTTGTGAATCTGCACGGGTCGGTACCACCACCCTGCCTATTTCTGCCGTGATGCAGTAATGCGTTTCGGTTTGAAGGGTGGGGCAGCCGTTGTAACTATACTTGAGACCTTAGAAATTATATCTCAAGATGGGTGGCGCATTTACGTTGTAGATGTCTATGGGCTTCAACAACCACTTAACACCAGGTGGGCTGTGAGCTCGTCCACCCATCTAAGCAATAAATAAAAAACAAACAAACACTTAATAATTAAATAAACAAACCCAAATTGTTCACGCATCTGCAATGTTGAGGATGTCGATCCGTGAAATGATTGTATCTGTATTTTGTTATTAGCATTTTTATATTAATATTATTGTATAAATTTTCGCGACCAATTATAATCGAGCTGCGTGTGACGCTAGAAACGTGGGCGGTTGCTATTGGATAAGAATATTGTTCCCTGACCCCACTATCCTATAAAACTGTAAGATTGCTAATTCAGTATACACACGCCAATTGATATCTCAAAAAATAAACAATTTAACCGAATGCAGTCCTCAAGTCTAAAAGAAAATTAAAAGTCAAGTACGGCATATCTATTGCTACACTTTTTTTTCCATTATATTTTCTTCATACCCATTTAAATGGTGGGGGGTCGTTGTGCAATTTCACTCGCTTACACCGCGTCACGTTATATCGGGGAATCGTAATAACGAGAAATTCGAACGCCATACACTATTAATTCCCGGGCGTGCTCTAACGCTGAAACACGGACGTACGTATGTGTTATGATCCCGGCTTCGCTCCGTTAGGGATCCATTGTTTTTTTCTCAAGAGGCCGACGTGTGATACACGAAAAGATACGCTTTGATTTCGCATCGATAGCGTCACAAGCAGACTTCATTGGAGTCGGAGAACTACACAGAAATAGCGCAGGACATCACTTAAATTTCACCCTACGGCAGTCGAAGGATCTTTATTACACGTATGGACGACCGGCTCCTACATGCCGGAGGTCATTCGTGTTATATACGTATTTCCTTAAAACTGGCATTTTCCGGCGGGATTTGAACACCGTCAAATCGTCGTCAGTTTTGTCCTATTTTAGGAGACAGTGACTTTTGAGGATCGCAAATAGGGGACTTAAGTTTGAGGAGTTCTGTACAAAATTAACCGAAACTAATGCTAACGAATGATAGGGATATATCTCATAGTAACCGTTGGCTTGTAACTTTTGCCTTTGATTCAAACTCAGTAGGGTGTACCCAACCAGAAAAAAACAAATGCACAAAGTTATAATTTGCGTAATTACTGGTGGTAGAACGTCTTATGACGCACTGTTAGGTATCACAACCCTGCCTATTTGCAGAAGCAGTAAGGTGTTTCGCTTAAAAGGGTGGGGCAGCCGGTGTACTGTAAAAACTGAGACGTTAGAACTCATGTCTCAAAGTGAGTAACAGTATTTACGCTGTAGATATCTATGGGCTCCGGTAATCAATTAACGCCAGGTGGGCTGTGAGCTCGTCCACTCATCTAATAAAAAATAGTTGTAGGCAGTTGAGAATATATTTCAACAAGTTTTTATAACAGATTGTATATAGGATGTCCGTTTTGGTTCTTCAATAACGATGACTATATCATTATGATCACAAAAAGTGTGGCTATTGGTTAAGCTTCCTTGGAGCTAATGTAAAATATTACGGTTCGTTTATGATAATATGACTTTGCTTACTAAATAATGGGAAAGATCATCTATTGACATTTAACAAAATACAAACGTCTAAACCAGGGCTGTCCAAACTATGTACATACTGTTACACGCTGGGGTTCGGTATAAATAAATAAATTATACCAAAGTACAAATTAACACTGTATTAGCACTTAGAACACTTAAAACCTTTAACGAACACTTTAAAATTCTCAATTCACTTCTTCCGCTTCGCTTCAGGTGATCCGTTTGCTTTCGCTTCGAGTAGATCCGATTACTGACTGCGTGCCATCTCTGCAACGCTTTGATAGTCGATACGACATCCCTAGAATCGTCGAGAACATTCCTCATAAGTCGAGTACCTTCGATTTGTGTTTCCGCTATCTGACATTAGATGGCGTTGTACTTCTCGAGCGTTCTAGATGTTACTAGATCATTTGATATTCGTTCGGCTATTCGACAGGTGGCGTTAGATGGCGTTACTCTTACCGGCGTAACAATAGCTTTGTGGGCTAATTAAATTTACTTCAAAAGCTGGAGGGAGGCAGAAAAAAAGATTTCAATTTTCAAGAAAAACAAATTATATGGTAATAAATACGTCCGGGAATTCCCCCGATAAAAGATAGCTTCACTTATAAATGATGTCACAGGAATGGAATGTTACAAGAATAAAAATAAATCATTCCAACAATCAACATGATTATAGGTATTGACAAATAATTGCGAAGTATTTATATCCAAAACTATTTTCTGATTAAAGCACCCGACGCCGAACAGCCCTGATCTAAGTAATAAAGAAAAAATTAATAAGGTTTCTTACCAACCCCCAAAAAAATTGGGTACTATACGCTAACACGCGAGTTTACTTGCCTGTGTAAATGGACGATAAAGCTATCCACTCAAATAATTATTCGTGACATAAAAACAAAAGAGCTTTCACGTAACAGCTTACACACGATGCTGTCGCGAAGCTAGATTACAGGGGGACGCTTTAAATAATTCTCCTCGTCAAGACTGCGTAGGGGAAGCGAAGTGAAAGTGTGGAACAAAGCTTGAAATTAAATAAAACAGGATGACCTACCCGAATTTCAAGGTAACAGCGAGAAAAGTTAGAGTTTTTGTGGGTAGGTAGGCTTTTTGCGTGCTCGGACTTGTAATCCTGGTTATTATTACACTGCTCGCCATTGTCGCAGACTTCAACCCGGCTACCCTCAATCGCTGCATATATTTTAGATTTAAGTTAAATTTTTGGAAAAAAAGGGTGTTTCCCGAGCGCTATGAGATGTCCTTCTTCAAACGAGGCTTCTGGAGAGTACTTAACGGTAGGCAGCGACTTGGCTCGACCCCTGGCATTGCTGAAGTCTATGGGCTAAGGTAACCGCTCACCATCAGGTGGTCCGTATGCTAGTCTGCCTACAGGGGCAATAAAAAAAAGCAAATCACACTGTATTCTTAGCGTGCGACGAATTTGGACGATGGAAAAAAAATACCAATCCAATAATACAATGTGAACTTCTCAAGTAGGATGGTTATTGCGTCTTCCATTTATCTGGTGGTAGGACCACTTGTGAGTCCGCGCGGGTAGGTACCACCACCCTGCTTATTTCTGCCGTGAAGCAGTTATGCGTTTCGGTTTGAAGGGTGGGGTAGCCGTTGTAACTATACTTGAGACCTTAGAACTTATATATCAAGGTGTGGCGGCGCATTTACTTTGTAGATGTCTATAGGCTCCAGTAGCCCCTTAACACTAGGTGGGCTGTGACCTCATCCACCCATCTAAGCAATAAAAAAACTAATAAGTTTCTCATCCAATCGCATAGCTTCACATCTTATTAAACCTCGTCTCGAGTTGAAGAGCAGTCTAAGATATTGTTTAACAAATAAACCCAGTGTGGCAACGTTTTTTTTAACTATTGCCCTAGATTGGTAGACGATCCTACGGCCCTCCCGTTATTGTTGGAGTCCACAGGCATCACCATGTCTTAGGTGCATCTTACGACCTGACCAACCGGAGTGTTTTATCTAGAACCGTAAAAATTATCCAAATTATTTAACAATCTTGAAATCATGTTCCGAAATTGTTAATGCGCCGCTTTCTTCTTAGGTCGACCTATAAATCTTAAACTTAATTAAAAAGGTGAAATAAAAATGATTTTAAAAACCGTAACGCGCGGCCGTTTCCCTTAATTAATTAATTCGCTTAAAATATTTCATTAAAACCGATTGTCGGTTACAGAAAATAATTAGGGCTCTTTCACATCGCAGGCGATATAAAAACCCGCTGCGGTGTTATTAACCTTATTTTTAATGGTTCGTTAAACGAAGCGATGTTCTTGGCTAAAATAAACTGAAGTTCCTCTCGTTGTTAAGAAGAGCCGTTTTTTTTTTAAATTTACATTTTCTTTGCGTAAGAAAAAAACTCTTAAACTTCACCCGGCGAACGCAAAATCTAAATAAAACTGTAAATTTTCACGCATCTGCCATGCTGAGGATGTCGATTCTTGAAATTATTGTAACTGTATTTTATTATTGGTATTATTGTGTCAATTCTCGCCACTAATCTTCGATCAACAGTTACTATTGTTGATTGAAGCCACCAATAGAACTATCTGTGTGTGACGCAAGAAACCTGTGCGGTTGCAATTGGTTCAGAATATTGTTCCCTGACCCCACTATCCTATAAAACTGTACCATTACTGATTCACACGAAAACTTGTGTTTCAAAAGTACGCATCTTTTAATTTCACTGAAATTACAAGTCCAGAAATAATAATAGCAACTAAGAGCCCCGCAGTAGTCGAAATTCGACTATAATTATTTGGAATTGTAACTTTGTACACTATTATGATTGTATTTTATACTTCTATAATCACAAATTTCGCCAAGGCTACACTATAAAAAATATTAACAAAGACAAACAATATGTAATCTGTTCTCAATTTGACCAGAGACGTCAATAACAAAAGTTTGACAATAAATAGTATGCATGCGTGTGTGCGTCAAATACATGGTATGTAGTGTGTGTAATGTTTTCTTTATTGATTAAATGTATCTTTTATGGATTATTGAAAAAAAAAAATTAGCATTGTGCACTTCTTCTCTATATTCTCTATATGTGTGGAAAATTTCATACTCCTCCGTCCGCGCAATTTTCGTAAAAAGGGATACAAAGTTTTTGCTTCACGTATTAATATATAGATTACAAGTGCTAATCTATTGCTGTTACAGTATAGTTTGGGTTCTTAAAACAAATGACAAACGCTATGTATTACTATGATCAAGCGTACATTTTTATTCCTGTGTAATCAACTGTTGATTTTTACATCTTTTTAAAAAATACAACGTAATAAATATGGCGGATCAGTCAAAGATTATATTTGCTAGAGGGTTCATCAAAGATTAATGAGATGAGACTCGACATTAAGTCGCATACATGTTACAAAAACAACCGTTATTCAATATATAATGCGTCTTTTGTTTTCAACGAACGATTGAAAAGTGTTCTAAGTCATAGACTGTTTATCCTAGGCGAAGGATAAGGAACAATAAATTAGAGAATTATCGCTAATGCATGAAGTTGACCGACCACTGGAAGTTATTATGGCCTAAAGGATACAACACCTGGTATATTCGAATCAAACGATTACACTATGTTAGTATTCAAATCCCTTAAGGAATGGCACTCTTTAGGTTTGAAATTTTTAAAGCTTTAATAACCCGGCAAGCTATGTTTCATTTTAATTATGATAACTCATTCTAAGACTAAGCTATTTGGAGGTTGTTTTAAATGTATACTTTGTGGTTGCGCTAGTTTGGAACTGTTAGATTTTGGTTTCGAAAAATAGCAACATTTAATTTGGTTTTGCAAATCCTGTCCCATCCCTCTCCCGCACTTTACCTACCGACGCGTGCGAGCGAGATCGTGTGGCGACATCGACTCGAAGAAATGTAATGGCTGAACATGGAGTTAATAAGTACCTACAACTGGAGTACTAACTCTATGTGGCTGAACTATCGCGCGCGCGCTTCGTGTCTCTGTTGTAATATATTCGTAAATAAGTGAAATTGTTTGTGTTTCTCATCGCGAAGCGGGACGAGCCTGCAGTAAGGACTACATAAGGTATTGTGCATCCTTCCTTTACCGCAGAACTGCCGTTTTTTATCGTTTCTTTCCGCAGTCTGTGTCCTTCATTTGCAACGACCAAATTTCAAATATTTTGTAGTTTGCTTATTTCGCATCTGCACTTTGAATTTTGCTTAACCAATGAAAGCTACTTATTCGCGCTTCCTACATTCGCGTTTTCACTATTCGCGGATTAAAAAAATGCGACACTATATTCGCGTTTAAAGATTTTTTTATTCCCAGATCTAATCGGTATATCGGTACATACCCATTTATAATAAAGATTCCAATATGTAGGTAGCCGAATATCCTTTGTAAACGCTATTTTTCATATTCACAATATCTGTATTTGCGGCATATTCACAGAAGAAATAAATACTCCACGAATAAGAAGTATTTACTGTATGAATTGACATGCAGAAATCGTCAAATGAATTTCTACGACTTTGAATGCATTATTTATAATTCAGAAGCAAGCGTACGATACGAATGTGTTAAGAAACACGTCAAATCGTTTTTCGAGCGAACTCTTTGAAGGCTGTCAAATGAATTGCATTAAATCGGAGATTTTTATTGAACTAGTGGTCCCGCAGTAGTCGAAATTCGACTATAATTAATTGGAATTCTAAGTTTGTACACTATTATGATTGTATTTTATACTTCTATAATCACAAATTTCACCAAGACTACACTTTAAAAAAATATTAACAAAGACAAACAATATTTAATCTATTCTCAATTTGACAACAGACGTCAAGAACAAAAGTTTGACAATAAATAGTATACATGCGTGTGTGCGTCAAATACATGATATGTAGTGTGTATAATATTTTCTTTATTGATTTAATGTATCTTTTATGCATTATTTTAAAAAAATATTAGCATTGTGCACTCCTTCTCTATATTATCTATAAGTGTGGAAAGTTTCATACTCCTCCGTACGCGCAATTTTCGTAAAAAGGGATGCAAAGTTTTTGCTTCACGTATTAATATATAGATAGAAATTGGTTTATTGAATAACTTTGCAAACATTTCCATCGTACTGTAAGAAATGAGACCTTAAAACTTATGCACTATTAAGTTGGGTGGCGGCATTTACGTTAGTCGGCTACAATTGTACAAAGTTTCAACTCGGAAAAATAAACGACGCGAGAACTGCGTTCGACACTCATAGGGAGAAAGAGAGAGAGAGTAAGAGAGGGAGAAATAAATAGAGGAAGGAGAGTAAGAGAGAGTTTTTGGCCACCAGAACATAATTAAAAACAGTAAAAAAGACAACAGGTCACGCGGTCTTCTCACTAAGCACGATCTCTTCCAGACGTCCGTTGCAATCTAGGGAAACTCTGAAAAAGACACGTCATGTAGTAGTCTGATCGTGCTCTGACTCCAGGCGAAGATCGGAGGTCGGGTGAGAAAATGCAAGGGGAGTCGTTTGGTGAGTGGGGCCCTAAAAGCATCCTTGCGCGGTCTGCCCTCAACATCTGCAGTCCGTCAAGCCCCACATACCCTGCCTAGGCGGGCACCTCCTAAGAGGCTGATATCTATGGACTTTATTAACCACTTAACACCAAGTGGGCCGTGAGCTCGTCCACACATCTGAGCAATGTAAAATCATGAGATAGACACGTAGGATGTATTGGACAATTAGGCGTGGCAGCTGTTGGTCGCTGACATATTAACACCGTCCTTTTTACACTTAATTTAACTCTTGTCACACTTTTAAGGATAATCATGGGTTACTTGTAAGCCCCTAAAGGGAAACAGGGGTGAAAATCAGTGGACCGATTCAATAATTTCTATTTTGTGTAATAATGTTTTTTTAAGTTTGGTAACATTTTTTCCGATTACGTAGCCAGTCAGTAGCAGATATAATTAAAATACTTTTACGGAGCTAATGGGTCACCGGTCTCTCTCTCCTTCGCTCTCTCTCCCTCTCTTCCTCTCTTCCTCTCTCTCTCTCTTCATCTCTTCTCTTCTCTCTCTCTTCTCCGTCGCTTCTCCCTCTCTTTTCCCTCTCTCTCTTTAATACAAAAATGGTAACTACCCTAGTCTTCGTGTAAATAATTTGTAACATACTGAGACACGGACAGATTGAAAATATAAANTGGGTCACCGGTCTCTCTCTCCTTCGCTCTCTCTCCCTCTCTTCCTCTCTTCCTCTCTCTCTCTCTTCATCTCTTCTCTTCTCTCTCTCTTCTCCGTCGCTTCTCCCTCTCTTTTCCCTCTCTCTCTTTAATACAAAAATGGTAACTACCCTAGTCTTCGTGTAAATAATTTGTAACATACTGAGACACGGACAGATTGAAAATATAAAAGTCTTAATTTGTTATTAATTTTCAACCGCAGCACCCTACAACGTGGTCAATTGAATCAGAGATCGTAGTAAACTAAAAAAAAAACACAATGAAAAGCTTTCAAACATAAATAAATAAATCAAAACTTTTAATGCAACTTTTAAAAGTTCGAACCGAAACGCGTACAAAACGTATTTAGCGAAAGCTCTGTTTTCTAAATATTCGAATAAACAGCGAACAAATACTTCTCTGCTTGTTCTTGAGCTTTCAAAGTTACAAATGCGAAAAATTGCCTTAAGTATCCGAGACTCATGGCCGCTGAAAACGGTCGACTTTGTTATTCTGGCGATATCTGAGTCTGCTATATTGTTAAAACTAGTGATTCCATATCAGGTATATTGATAGCAATGTACTACATACAAATGTTTCAGTGTCGGCTACAATTGTACAAAGTTTCATTGCACGCTCTTACGGATCCATCAGATTCAACAACCTTAGCATTAGACGCCTTTAGCTCTAACACTAGGAGTAGACTTGTGGACCCCTCTTTGCCAACTTCGACGAGTAGGGTTACCGGTAAACGTGACTTCTTTTTTTTTTTGTTGCCTAGATGTGTGGACGAGCTCACAGCCCACCTGGTGTTAAGCGGTTACTGGAACCCATAGACATCTACAACGTAAATGCGCCACGCACCTTAAGATATAAGTTCTAAGGTCTCAGTATAGTTACAACGGCTGCCCCACCCTTCAAACCGAAACGCATTACTGCTTCACGGCAGAAATAGGCGGGGCGGTAGTACCTACCCGTGCGGACTCACAAGAGGTCCTACCACCAGTAATTACGCAAATTACAATTTTTCGGGTTTGATTTTTATTACACGATGTTATTGCTTCACCGTGGAAGTCAATCGTGAACAATTGTTGAGTATGTATTTCATTAGAAAAATTGGTACCTGCCTGCGGGATTCGAACACCGTTGCAACGCTATAGGTATACGAAAGCCTCGGACGTCATATCCTTTAGGCCACGACGACTTCAACGTTTATTTTTTAAATTTTATTATGAGTAGGCGCACTTTTATAGACTACTAGCGATCTGCCCGCGAAACATTAAATTTTGACTAGCTGACCCGGCAGACTTTGTAGTGCCTCAATCGATAAATAAAAGACCTAAGCTTTTGTATAAAATAAACTTAAAACAAACAAAAGGAATTCGTCCGACGGGGGACACATCAAAGGAAAAACAAATTTGTTATACTTTTTAAACCTTCTCTGGACTTCCACAAATAATTTAAGACCAAAACTAATCAAATCGGTCCAGCCGATCTCGAGTTTTAGCGAGACTAACGAACAGCAATTCATTTTTATATATGATAGCTTATATAGACAAGTAGATAGCTGAGTCCCGCGATGTTCGCCGCGGGGCGGAGCGGTTATTTCAATATTACAAACAGACACTCGAACTTTATTTATATTAGTGCTATTTTAATTTTAAATAAATCAGATAAAGGTTATTTTTAATTCATTTGTTAATTAATTTATTACATTTATTAATACATAATAAACAAATATCTCAAATTAACACTGTCCGTTCTAGAGGTCAATGTGTCCCGAACTGCTTCAAAATTGGCTCGCGCATAACTTTTCAACGCAGCGCTTTGAAGTACTCGTAATGGTTATTGTACGGAATCTAAATATAAAGCACCTGGGTGGCTAGAATGGGAGGGCCAACAATGAAATCGTGTGATCTTTATGAAGGAAGTTATGTTTTTAGTGGATTACGTGCTGTGATCCTAATTTGGGTGAATCTCCTTGAACACAAATTGGCCACTAATCCTAAGCGATCGGGTGATATTCAATTAGGTAATGACTAAAATATAATTTATCAGTTTAATATTCGGTTTTAACGAGTCGCAAACAGTAATGCGTTTCGGCTTGAAAGGTGAGGCGGTCGTTGTAACTATACTGAGACCTTAGAACTATATCTTAAGGTGGGTGACACATTTACGTTGTAGATGTCTATGGGCTCCGGTAATATCTTAACACCAGGTGGCCCATGAGCTCGTCCACTCACCTAAGCAATAAAAAAAAGTTAATAAAATGTCTTCAAACAAAGCGTTGAGTGGTTAAAAGAGGCCATGGTCACATCGTCAATGCTTTTAAGGTAGAATACTCACAATCACCTTATTTATTTATTTTTAACTTCCTATACTTTACGATATAAAAGCGGACGTAGTGCCATAGATAGGCATTCTCTGACAGTCTACCTTAGGGGAGTGCAGAGATGAACCTTGGTAGATGTAGTGTGATAGTGATATTACTTAAACATATATACATAACATACATAATATTTATAGATACAAATACTCGTACTTAAATAAATACATATACATAAATATATACATACCAAAATATATACAAATAAATCTCAATTAGATGATTAGATTTTTTTGATAACGCCTTCTTGTTGTGTCTTTAAAGCGGTCAGTTGCCCTCAATTAAGAAAAATAGTATTATTATTCGCCAATAGATGTCGGGAAGAGTTGATTATTGAAAACACGAATAAAACAACATTTTTTGAAAATAAATCGTAGCTAGATCGATTTATCGCCCCCGAAATCCCCTTTATACTAAATTTTATGAAAATCGTTGGAGCCGTTTCCTAGATTCAGATTATATAGGTATATATTAACATACAAGAATTGCTCGTTTAAAGGTATAAGTATAACTTAAGTCTCATTAATGCTGTACGGCAATCTACCTCGGAACTCTCCCTCGAGAAACTGGGATGACTGGCTACTACATTGCAGGCTTAATATAACCGCACGGGCAGGTACCACCGCCCTGCCTATTTCGGCCGTGAAGCAGTAATGCGTTTCGGTTTGAAGGGTGGGGCAGCCGTTGTAACTATACTGAGACCTTAGAACTTATATCTCAAGGTGGGTGACGCATTTACGTTGTAGATGTCTATGGGCTCTGGTAACCATTTAACACCAGGTAGGACGCGAGCTCGTTCTCACGCTTAAGCAATAAAGAAAACCATTAAATTGGGACTACAGCTTACTCAATTTAAATAAAGAGCCGTGAAGATCGAATGAAGAATGTCTTGAGAATCTAATAAAGTTGACAGCCTCGTGAGCACCTCCCCCGTCTATAGCAACAAAGCCACCGAAAACAAAGCTCCGAAGAAAAAGCTTAGGTAGTAAAGAAGTTATGAAGATGACAGTTATTAGGGTGCGTTCCACGTTCAGGCTTTATCTTCCGCCGAGATTTACAGTCGACGATCGTGATTTAATAGCAGTCTGGAGTGGCCCTAATTCTGTCACAGTTTCAATGAAGAAGCTTAGGTTTACTTGAGATTTCGCTAGTCGTAGGTAAGGTAGGGTGACTGAAAATCAGCGCTGTTCGATTTATCAACCTCGAACAGCAATAGCTGAGCCACCTCCTTTTGCCTTTTTCTCTTTTTTTTTTTCTTTTCTTTTATTTGTATTCCATTTTATTTTCTGTGATGTGAAAGGCAATAAATGATTTTTATTATTATTATTATTATTTTTATTATAATTGAAAGAAAGAATAGGAAAGATTAAAAGGAAAATAAATAGACAATTACATCGTAGTTAGCACGATATTTAAATGTCACCGGGTAACCTCAGTCGATAGACCACGAAAACTGTAAAGTACTTGACGTTTGGGAAATCTATATATATATAAAAGAAAGTCATGTTAGTTACACTATTTATAACTCAAGAACGGCTGAACTGATTTGGCTGAAAATTAGTGGGGAGGTAGCTTAGGATCAGGAGAAGGATATAGGATACTTTTTATCACGTTTCTGTGGGATGTGACATAAAATGTGGTATAACAAAACGCAACAGATATGGAATAACAAAACGCAACTGACAGCTAAACGTAATGTAGTTTCTGGTTAATTATAGTAGAATTTTGAAGTTGACCGGTTGATGTGTTTATTTCGAGTTTCGATTAGCTTATTGTGCCGAGATGGGTAATCATTAAGAAAGCCATGCCGCGATCAACACGATCAAATCTTTCCCGACGAAACCGTAATGCAACTAGGATTCGAAACTTTGCGAGTGAAAGGACTGAAGAAGAACAAGAAAATATAATAATAATAACTAAAATACATGGCCAATAAAGAATCATTAAAATACTTGCTTTTTTAATTTACATTAATTATCCAAATAAAAAATTGACCTTGATCAAAAGTCTGCTCATTTATTGCNATGCAACTAGGATTCGAAACTTTGCGAGTGAAAGGACTGAAGAAGAACAAGAAAATATAATAATAATAACTAAAATACATGGCCAATAAAGAATCATTAAAATACTTGCTTTTTTAATTTACATTAATTATCCAAATAAAAAATTGACCTTGATCAAAAGTCTGCTCATTTATTGCCTCTAAGGCGGAACAAAGTTCGCTAGTTCGCTAGTTCGCCGGGTTCGCTAGTTTAAATTAAATCGTAGAAGTACTTTTAATTAAAACATTGGCAATACCATTGTTTTCGCGATTCCGTTCAGATGGTAGATTCTGAGAAGCACCGCTCTTGCTAGGGCTAGTGTTAGCAAATTCTCTCAGGTTGAGCCAGTGAGCTCCTATCCGTCCGCGTGACCGGAATAGCCACATAGCGAATAGGTAGGGCAAAAATAAATCTAAACTAATATTATAAAGCTGAAGAGTTTGTTTGTTTGAACGCGCTAATCTCAGGAACTAGTGGTCCGATTTGAAAAATTATTTCAGTGTTAGATAGCCCTTTTATTGAGGAAGGCTATAGAATGTTTCCAAATCGGTTTTTTTTCCTTTTGAGAGCTTCCGCTGTGTGCGCTGCAGAAACGGTTAAAGTTTCGCTATAATAATGTATTACAGAATTGTTTCCCTTTAAAAGACCTAAAAAAAGTCCGCCACAGCATGTCTATATGTTAACGGTGACTCATTAAAGCGTTTTTATGCTAACCAAATTTGTTCTAAAATGAAGCATTATTTCTGAACTATTCCACACGGACGAAGTCGCGGGCAAAAGCTAATATAATAAATAGCGGCATTGCTACCGTATTCCATTATAACTCGTATTGTCTACGCGTCCATATTGATGAAAAAGATACAAAAGTAATGAAAACAAAACATCAATCCTTTAATTCAATTTGAAAATAGATTTTCATTCTGAATGAGTACTTATATCAGAGGAAGTTTGAAAGTAGCCCCGGAAATCTACAAATTATAGAGCGGACGGTTAGCGTGGTAAGGACATGTGATGCGTAGAGAGAAGATGCATGTGACTAGGAGATGTATGGAAATGGTAGTGCTAGGTATTGAGGGAGGAGGTCGACCGAAGAAAACATGGATGGAGTGTGTGAATGACGATATGAGGGAGAGAGGAGTGAGTGTTGAGATGACGGCTGATAGAAGAGAATGGAAGAGAAAAATTTGCTGTGCCGACCCCACCTAGTGGGTTAAGGTGTAGAAAAACTAGAAAAAGAATAGAATTCCGTTAATAAAAATAAAATTCATTTACTTTTTAAATTACGTTTTAAATGGCCAGTATTGTAAAACAGCATCTTCATATACCTAAAATTTTTAACTGCAATAATAAAAAAAAATGTAAATACCATCGGAATACATACATTTTTATATATAAATATTTTGTAGGGTGGCTAAATTAGCATTAAATTAATAAGAATAACGGCTACCATATCCTGGAAACTAAATCTCAATCTTCCAATGTCTAATCTGTATGAATTTTCAAACGAAAATACGTGAAAATAGAGGTAATCTATATGTGAAGCAAAAACTTTTTCCCCCTTTTTACGAAAATTGCGCGAACGGAGAAAAATGAAATTTCCCATACTTCTAGAGAATATAGAGAAGGAGTGCAGAATACAAATTTTTTTTAAATTATTTATTAATAATACATTAAATTAATACAAAAATCATTACACACACTACCATGTATTTGACACACACACACACACATATATATATATATATACTCTTTGTTTACTGTCAACCTTTTGAAATTGAGAATAGATTAATATTGTTTATGTTTAATATTATTTGTGATCTGTGGTCTTTGACAATAGAACCATAATTTTCAATCAATTATAGTCGAATTTTGGCTGCGGGACCACTAGTATTTATAAATATGTGTAATAACCGTTAGTAATGCTTATGCTGAGTCGGCATGGGTAAACACGGGTAAGTTCCAATCTAAACAGTAAGACAACTGTTCTAAGTCTACAAATGGGATTCAATTTAAAATTTTATTTTGCACCTCCTCCTGTGAGTTCGGTTTCTGACTCGCCTTACTCTGTGTTCCAGAGCTAAACTTTTACTGTCAAACAGTAACATTGAATTAGTTGGTACAAAGTGAGACATAAAAACGGAGCTGCGTAGCGAGATCGTGAACATCCTCATAAAACTATAATAAGAACTGACGTTATGTAATTCATATCAGGGCGATGCTGAAGGCCGAGCGGTCGCATATGGTTGCTGTTTCGTGAGCTCGTCAGCACAGTGTGTTTATAGGGAGTTTTTAACGTTATCGATAGCGTAAAAGTTAACTCAATTTTGTATGGAGTTGGAACGTTTGCCTACGTTTGCCGCTAGGGGCACCTCTGCACCCTGGAACCCCTGGGTCTGCGGAGGGACTTCGGTTCCCTCTGTATTTTGTACCGTATGTTCCATGGGGAGTGCTCTGAGGAATTGTTCGAGATGATACCGGCATCTCGTTTTTACCATCGCACCGCCCGCCACCGGAGTAGAGTTCATCCGTACTACCTGGAGCCACTGCGGTCATCCACAGCGCGTTTCCAGAGATCTTTTTTGCCACGTACCATCCGGCTATGGAATGAGCTCCCCTCCACGGTGTTTCCCGAGCGCTATGACATGTCCTTCTTCAAACGAGGCTTGTGGAGAGTATTAAGCGGTAGGCAGCGGCTTGGCTCTGCCCCTGGCATTGCTGAAGTCCATGGGCAACGGTAACCACTCACTATCAGGTGGGCCGTATGCTCGTATGCCTCCAAGGGCAATAAAAAAAAAAAATAGGGGCGCTGTTCCAACTGCAAACTTAAGTTAACTTTTACGCTATCGAGAACGTCAAAGAACTCGCACTAAGCACACAGCAGAGGCGGATTATCCATAAGGCAAACTAGGCACGTGCCTAGGGGCGTGTAGTTAAAAGGGGCGCGCGAGATCAGAACTTTTAAATAAATAAAGAAAATAACATATTGATGATTAAGAACCAAATGCCTGAACTAAATGTCCTGGTCTGCTAAAGTCTAGGGTTTGATGATACAACGTCATCGTAATTGCAAAAACAACTAGTTAAAATTTATAGTATTATGATGGACATTTATGGCCGGTACAGGGGCGCCGATAAAGTTATTGCCTAGGGCGCTCTGGACTTTTAATCCGCCACTGGCACACAGGGATCCATAGTGAGCTTTGAACCTCGGGAAACGTGAAAATATGTGGACTGCGATGTTGATTGTTCACTAGTTTAATTATACAAACAGTTAAATTACATAAACATTTAAGGATTAGAATAATAATTAGTGATTTACAGCCAATGGGTATGTGTGTGACCACCACATGAGACCGCCTTCGATAAGGGAATAGAGTGACATGACGCTCGTCCGCCATGACATACACAACTCAGTTCGGTGTTACCCGCTCTCAAAATTACCATTTAGTCGAATAAAAAACGATTAATCTTTAGCAAAACAACAGAACAATTAATCAAGGATTATAAAAATAATAAATCCCAAATCCAACTGATTTTAATTATACAAAAATGTTACGCGCCTCTATAAATACTTATTAAAGACGTATTTGGGGATTTTATTTTAGATTTCTCGATCTTTCGGTTCGAAACTTTCTGCCAATGCTCGACGCTGAAGTTATCGCCATCTGAGCTCAGATTTCTTTACCCACCACTGCTGGAATCCCTCGAACAAGCCATTCCCATTTGTCTCTTTATAAAAGAGAGCTCAACTGTTCTTTTTTTTCCATACCTGTTTACTGGTAACCGAAGAGGCTATTCTAGCCACGCTGTCTGGTAGTTGTGCTCACGAGGCTCAACCTGAGAGAATGGGCTGACACTGGCCCTTTTTTCCTACCTATGCTGATAGCTTTGAGAGGCTATTTCAGCTTCGCCCTAACATGTAGGTGAGCTCACAGGGCTCAAACCGGAAGTGTTGCTAACACTGGCCCTAGCAAGAGCAGTGCTTCGCAGAATCTACCACCGGATCGGAAACGCGACCCACTAAGACGATCCGGCGAGAAAATCAGTCGGTTGTGTCTATGGCTCTGGCTCTGGCATCTGTTCGAATTATCGTTAACTAGCAACCCGCCCTCGCTTCGCTTCGGAAACTGTAATTTATTAATGATTTCTCCACTATTTAATGGATGTTATTATACATATAAACTTTCTTCATCAATCACTCTATCTAATAAAAAACCGCATCAAAATCCGTTGCGTAGTTTTAAAGATTTAAGCATACATAGGGATATAGGGACAGAGAAAGCGACTTTGTTTTATACTATATAGTGATTATCGCAAAACGTTTGGGAATCATTCGGACAAATTTGACATCTCTGTGTTTCATGTTACATGTGGCATTGTCTCTGATTTTTTGATAATGGTCACAGCGCGTTTCAAGAAATATTCTTTATTTTATTTCATTCGTCTCTAGAATGAACTCATATCCCGGGCCTTTCCTAAGAGCTCTTCTTGGACAAGTTTTATGTAGAGTCCCAGTGCGTAAATAAGTCAGCCTTCGATGACAACGAAAAGTCTGTAAATAATAAAAATTAAATTAAATATAACTCCAGACAGAAGCCGGCTTGCGTGTAACGTGATGCTGGCGAAACGCCAATCACACATTCCTAAGTCTAGACGAAATTCAATAATAACCGGTTTTATTGTTTTAACCGTACCGCGTTGTTAACCACCGCCCTGCCTATTTCTGCCGTGAAGCAGTAATGCGTTTCGGTTTGAAGGACGGGGTAGCCGTTGTAACTGTACTGAGGCCTTAGAACTTATATCTCAAGGTGGGTGGCGCATTTACGTTGTAGATGTCTATGGGTTCCAGCAATCACTTAACACCAGGTGGGCTCTAAGCTCGTCTACCCATCTAAGCGATAAAAAAAAACATTTTTTTAGTTTGATGAGTACGTATTTCATTAGAAAAATTCATACCCGGTGCATCGCTCAACACGAATGCACCGGACGTCTTATCCTTTAGGCCACGATTACTTTCATAACTAACATAACAACAAAAGAAAAAAAATCTGCTCTCCTCTCCGAGCCGGTCTGTGTGAAGGGACCCTAAATCAACAATAAATTCAATGCGAGTCAAGTCGCTGGGCATGTATGTATAGTTAACTAATATGCAAAATGGAAATCACTGGCACGTTTATTTCAATACGGAATACGCACATATACTCCAATTATGAAAAATACGAAAAAACATAAAAGTCATATTATTATGATCAAAAGTGTTCACAAAACCCAACTCGGCACCAATTAACGGAGGTAACATCCAAAATGTATTGTTGCTGTTATTAAAACACATATCACCCAAAATAAAATTCGTTTTCGGAGCGTCTTCCGCGAAAACGACTCCAATTATATTAAATCAAAACGTATTGTAGACAAAATTAATCAAAACGCATATAATATATATTTCTTTTCCTTTGAATTAAGCCCTTGATTTTCTATACTAATATTATAAAGAGGAAAGATTTGTTTGTTTGTTTGTTTCGAATAGGCTCCGAAACTACTAGACCGATTTGAAAAATTCTTTTTCCATTAGAAGCCGACATTGTCCCTGAAGAACATAGGCTACTTTTTTTAAAAAAAAAATATTTTATTTTTTTGGTTTCATGTGTGTTTTAATGTTTCCGAAGCGAAGCGAGGGCGGGTCGCTAGTGTATTGATATATTTGTATTCAGATAAAGTAACTATGGCAATAATAACGCCACTTATAATTCTCGATTGTACAATGGTTAATTTCACCAAATAATTATAGATTAAAGGGAGAGAGAAAGAGCATTCTTTATTGTACACCAAAAAAAATGCGAAACATTTAAATACAAAAAAAGTACAATCAGTGGTCTTATCGCTAAGAGCGATCTCTTCCAGACAACCGTAAGAATCATTTGGAAACGAATTACACAACAAATTTAATTAAAAAGTAACTTCCACTGAGCATGTACCTAGAGCGTGTCCATCTTTTCTTTTTATGACAGTTCGAAATTCAACTGTCAGTTTGACAAGATGGCCACCTAACCATCACTCGAAGTTCGTTTTGGCATTGACATTTGTATAAAGTGACAGCTGACGTATTGAGAAGCAGCTGCGCCGACATATATTAAAAACTTCTAATTTTATTTATTGAAATAATTTTAAATAAAAATTCAAAGTTGCTCTGTAGAAACAAAGTTTTTATTTTATTTTAATCTTTACGATGGAATAATTTTGTTAAGAGATTTAAGTTAGACCTTATGTAATACATCATAAAAATCATAGTTTAGCACACGGTAAACAAGTGTACTGTTTTTTAGTTAACTCTACAATAGAAGCCAGTAGACTAGGCTTTTCATCTGAATTCGTTCGAAATAACAAACGAGGACTCTCACATTTGATTTACTGAATCGCAATGAACTGTGGTGGCTCTTCAAGTGTGAAGTGGCCATTAGCAGCGCTGGGCGTGAGTTATGCCATTTTTGTGCTTTGCCTACATCCAGAGAACGTTTGATTCATTTGCGACTTAGTGCTTTTGTGGGGGCATTTATGTGGACAGATTTTTTAAGAGGTCGTATTGGTGGTCTTTTATTGTTTTTAGGTTGGGTTCACACGGCTTTGTCCTGCACGTTTTCTTTGTATCCGTTATTTTAACGTACAATCACCCGGGTGTTCATACGTTAGATTTCCATTCGCGTAAAAACGAACGTGTGAAAGAGACAGAGCTATATTATGCGACACTGCAACGTTATGGTTCATTCGATTTGCTTGACAATTCCGTTGAGTATTCGTTTAAACCAGCCTTTCCCAAAGTGGCCCTTGTGGGCGCTGTAGGCCTAAGGGGGGGCAGTAAGAGACCGAGAAAAAAATGGGGGAATTTTGTAGAGGCTTGGGAGGCGATTTGTAATTTCATCTAGGATGACTCTTAGACACTGAATAAGCTCTCGCTATAGTTTTTATTAAGTATGTGAAAAAACGGGGGCGCTAAAACATAATTTATTCCCAAAGTGGGCAGTAGACAAAATACGTTTTGGGAACCCGTGGTTTATACGCATAAGCGATGTACGATTTTTTTAAGTACAAACAACATGTCATTGTGAGTGTGTGTTAAGACGTATACTGCAAATAAACGTGCTGGACAATGCCGTGTGAACCCAACCTTAGTTCTGTTAACTACTAGTTAACTACTTCACCACCGAGTCACTCTGAAGAGTTAAGACAAAACGGCGGATATATATTATTATGATGGTTTTTTTAAGGTTTAAAATTATTTGTAGGAGAGACCACATTTTAACACCATCGTCAGACATCGTAGGGACGAATAGGGTGATCGATCTAAGAGAAATATTGAGTACACCAATCACGTTTGCTGTCTTAGAACAATTTAGAAATCTTCTCTTGACGTTAGCAAACGAAAACGAATGACAGTTCTTAGGACGGAGGCACCGCTCTTCAAGAAAGCTGGTTGGTAAGTGTGATGACGTCTATGCGCCTCCATCGGCTAGGCTCTGTCGTAGCACGAAGTTAGCCGAGTTCCGACGATACCGCAATTGTGCTGCCATCTCTCGGGAATCGTGCTGCGTTTCGTTTAGCTACCAAACTAATGACAGTCTCCGACATATTTATAACTCTCTTCATATTCTCTGCACCCCCAAAAATTTTCTAATTATCTCCTCTCTTGTTTCAGATTTACTTGAAATACAGTGGTAATTTAAAATTTAAAAGAATAACAGAATAAGTGTTTATCGCAAAAACATTGTTCTTGATGTTTAATAAGTGAAATAAAAGAGGATAAAGTGAAGTGAGTGAAGCACTTACGGAGTTCGAAGTAAAAGTGTCGAATGTGACAGTTACGGAAGTGAGTGAACACTTTGAACTTTCGAACAGTTTGAATGTGACAGTTCGGTGCGGGCCTCAGCGTGGTGGTACCGCGGTCGGGTTTGGTGTCATTGATGGTGATTTCAGCGCTGCCACGGATGTGGAGGAGAGGCCAGGACGGCCAACAGGTCAATGATAACGCCGGTAATCTTCGTGCTCTTCTTGGCACTGGGTGAGTACAGCGTAACGTACCTTGTAACTTAAGTGGTAGATACGCTCACAGATTTTCTCGCTGGATCTTCTCAGTGGGTCGCAATCCGGTGGTAGATTTTTTTTAATTGTTTAGATGGGTGGACGAGCTCACAGCCCACCTGGTGTTACGTGGTTACTGGATCCCACAGACATCTACAACATAAATGCGCCACCCACCTTGAGATATAATAATAATAATAATAATAAATAAATATTTACTAACAATCACGCCACGTTACTGGTCCCGTGATAAATTCGTAAAGAACTTGTGTTACAGGTACCAGATAACGGAAATAAATGTAAGATTTTTATTATACACATACATATTATATTTAATATACATCCATAACCCTGGAAAAGGCATTTATATTTATCATACAAATATCTTCCCTTGGCGGGATTCGAACCCGCGACCCCCTTATGTAGTGACCATGTCACTTACCACTACACCAGACGGCCGTTATAGATATAAGTTCTAAGGTCTCAAATATAGTTATAACGGCTGCCCCACCCTTCAAACCGAAGCGAATTACTGCTTCACGGCAGAAATAGGCAGGGTGGTGGTACCTACCCGCGCGAACTCTCAAGAATTCCTACCATCAGTAAAAGATTCTGCGAAATACTGCTCTTGCTGGGACTAGTGTCAGCAAATTCTCTCAAATTGAGTCCGTGAGCCCACCCACCCGTCCGGGCGTGGCTGAGATAGCCTCTTATAATACCAGAGAATAGGTTAGGAAAAAAATACTAATCAAAAAAATTTACAGTTTAATGTCCCTTTTTTTTCAAATTTCATTACATATATTATTTCCGACGTGTCGTACGATTTTCGTAGTCACCGACGACTGTTGCATACTATAATAATAATTGTTTTGATGTGAAACTTCTTTAGCCGAGTTGAACACTTTTTCGTAGGGAATTTTTTATAAGTTCGCGTCACCGACACTAATGTTACGCGCTTGGCATATACCTGGTCGTCTGCTGTGCGCGTTCCCCATAGACACAGCCCACTGAGTTTCTCGCCGGATCTTCTTAGTGGGTCGCGTTTCCGATCCGGTGGTAAATTCTGCGAAGCACTGTTCTTGCTAGGGCCAGTGCTAGCAACACTTCCAATTTGAGCCCCGTGAGCTCACCTACATATTAGGGTGAAGCTGAAATATCCTCTCAAGACTATCAGCATAGGTAGGAATAAAAAAAGTTCGCGTTAGACGCTTTTTGAACGGATGAAACCTTGTGAGTTCGCGTCACCGACATGCGTAATAGGACGATATCTGTAGCTACACAGGTGATGGATTGTGCAATAATATTCCTGTGTGTATATATTTGCAATTAAAATTGATAGATTTATTAAAAAAGTGATTGTACATTATTTTTTATTTCAATTCAATTGTATCTATGTTTTGTCATGATCTTGTACAGGTCATAATATATTATCTGAATAATAAATAAACCTTATGAACATGTATATCATTGTTGCTTTGAATGTCAATAGACGTGAAAACCAGATTGATGTTGATAATTTTAAATTAAGCATTATGAAATTTCATATTTTTACCAGAATACTAAGTTATAATTTTTCATTTCTATCAGCAGTCCCTATGACTGCGATTTTTTTTAAAAACTATTTTTATTAGTTATGTACTAGCTGACCCGGCAGACTTCGTAGTGCCTAAATCGATAAATAAAAGACATAAACTTTTATATAAAATATACTTTAAAAAAACCGAAAGGAATCCATCCGACTCCTCAATCGATAAAAAATAATACCTAGACTTTTGTATAAAATAAACTTAAAATAAACAAAAGGAATCCGTCCGACGGGGGACACATCAAAGGGAAAACTAAATTATTATTTTTATTTAATTCCGAGCATTTTCATATTTATCTACGTTTTAAACCTTCTCTGGACTTCCACGAATAATTCAAGACCAAAATTAGCCAAATCGGTCCAGCCGTTCTCGAGTTTTAGCGAGACTAACGAACAGCAATTCATTTATATATATATATAGATTTCTTCATACTCGTCTTTCAATCAAATCTAATCTTTCAAGCTAATGTACTACTCGTACTCTGTCAAGAAAGTTCCGGGAAAATATCAAATGATACACAAAATTTTAGTTATTGATCCAAATTTAATTTATCAACTTCAAAGTAAGCTCCTTCAGAAACCATACACTTACGCCAACCAATAATTTAATCATAAAAACATTTTTAAACGCTTTTCCCGAAATTCAGTTCAGTTGCCACCGCGAATTCACCTTTATGTCTTCTGACGAATGAAAACGAAATGGTAAATTGAGTTTTCGAAAATAAAGAGGTTGGCGAACACCTATATTTGATGGATAAGGTGGTTGGTTGCTCGATGATTTTTGAGTCTTTGGACGAAATGATTTTACTCATGATGGTCTTACGAACGTGCATTATCGTGGTGCAAAATCCAAGAATTTCCTTTCCACAAATCGGGTCTTTTTCGTCGAATTTTCTCTCTTCGACGCCGCATGACGCTCAATTAATATTATTATCATATTAATTATTATTATTATTATCAAATATATTTGGGTATTATCATAAATTAAGGGTAGTTGGCTTAAACGACATTTTTACAACTTTACAGATGGCCCATTTAAATATGAAAATTTGAAAAAAAATATTGACAATCTACTTCAGCTATTTGAATAGACCTTATATTAATTTGTCTATTCGAAGGAACTTTAGGAACAAGTTGGAAGAGAGGACTTCCAAAAATTTTTATGGAGACTTCCGAAAGCTCCTCGAAATACGTAGAGACTGTTTTTCGATCTCAAAAGCCGAACTTTCAAGACTTTAATGTATTCTGAATATTTTTTTACTGGTGGTAGGACCTCGGGTGAGTTTGTACGGGTAGGTACCACCACCCCGCCTTTTTCTGCCGTGAAGCAGTAGTGCGTTTCGGTCTGAAGGATGAGGCAGCCGTTGTAACTATACTGAGACCTTAGAACTTATATCTTAAGGTGGGTGGCGCATTTACGTTATAGATATCTATGGGCTCCAGTAACCACTTAACACCAGGTGGGCTGTGAGTTCATCCACCCAACTAAGCAATAAAAAAAATTCAAAAAGTATTAAAATCAATGATTTCAACAGACATTGAATCGTATTATTAGACGGTTGCAGNAAAGTATTAAAATCAATGATTTCAACAGACATTGAATCGTATTATTAGACGGTTGCAGCGACTCCGCCGTGCCCCTGGAGTTGCTGATGTCCATGGGCGACGGTGACCACTCTAATCAGGGGGGCTGTGCGCTCAGACACCTACAAAGGCAATAAAAAACGCAAATTTTTTTTATTGGCCTTGCAGGCAGACGAGCATATGGCCCACCTGATGGTGAGTGGTTACCGTCGCCCATGGACTTCAGCAATGCCAGAGGCAGAGCCAAGCCGCTGCCTACCGCTATTCCATCATCATCAATATATATCCTTGCAACGGTCTAAATAAAATACGACCAAAGTCATAACATAACAAAAGCTCTCCCCTAGTTCAAATGGTCTCAAATAAACGTGCCAGTTAAGGATATTAGTGGAAGTAACGGTTTGAGGACACGCCCTTTACCTTGCTCCCTTCGTGTCCTCAGGGAACGATTTTCGATTTTAGCAAGATAATCTAATAATTTCATAGAAAAACCTTATCTCAGTAGCGAACGTTCTCCGGTAACCTTGTAATAATCACACGTCCATTGTTACTTTTGAAACCTGCTGTAATTATTTCGCAATTTTGTTTTTAGTTTGTAATGCATCTTGCTGTAATAATAATAAAAACGCTCGGAGAAATTCCCGCGGCTGCCCGATTATTAAGAAACCCTCATATCCACATAATAAGCCACAAGTCTTTGATTACTGGTGGTAGGACCTCTTGTGAGTCCGCACGGGTAGGTACCACCACCCCGTCTATTTCAGCCGTGAAGCAGTAATGCGTTTCGGTTTGAGAGTGAAGCAGCCGTTGTAACTATATTGAGACCTTAGAACTTATATCTCAAGGTGGGTAGCGCATTTACGTTATAGATGTCTATGGGCTCCAGTAACCATTTAACACCAGGTGGGCTGTGAGCTCGTCTAAAAGACTCTGTCCCCTTCACATTCATAAGCTAGACCACGCGATGGAGAGATGGACAGACTTTTCATGATGTGCATGCGGCAGTGCGACGTCACGCCGCGCGCTTATTCACAAACACTATACAAGCGCAACGTGTGAATGTGTTGAACGCGAGCTACATAGTAGGCGTAGTGGGGGTGTCAGGTTATTTTCGTTACGGAATTTATTGATTCAGTCGCCGCGCTCAAGGCCCGCGATAGAAGCTATGCAATAGCTTAAAAACACCATTAGAAACATTCACAGTCAAAATATAGTATTTACTCGTAGCGAACGTAATCAGAGGAGCTCAAATGTGAAATAACACACATTGTAAGCTGAATGCGTGATGTTAAACATCAATGGTGAATAATAAAACTAAGTCAGTTCTCAGTGCGTTCACGAAAAATGCTCGCTGTGTTGGAGTTATTTTAATATCTCGAAACACGTTTGAGAAAATACATAACGTATCTAGGGCTGCCGCAATAGTTTTTGTGGACAATATCTTATGTGTGCTTAATATGTTTTATGTATAACACTAGATGTGTAGACACTTATAGCCCTGGTACTAAGTAGCTATGTAGGAACGGAATGGAGCGATATGGATGACTGACGGATCTGGAACATGACCGAGTGAGAGAGAAAGGAGATGTCGAGTTAGGAAGTAAGAAAGACGGCGATTGAATGCGGAACACTTAGTTTTATTTCTTAAGCTAGCTTCACTATACTCAGACCTTAGAACTCATATCTCAAGGTGGGTGGCGGAAGTTACGCGGTAGACGTCTATGGGCTCCGATAACCACAACACCAGGTGGGCTGTGAGCTCGTCCAACCATCTATGCAATAAATAAACGGTCGTCTGTAAAGTCGGTTTACTGACGATAGTTGAATGTGACAACTTCATAAGAAAATACTGATGGAATGGTTTCATTTTTCAATTATCGCAATTATCGTTGCTATAAACAATTGACACCACATTCACTTTTCACTGAACTTCATACTTGACGAAAACATGTAAATGTATTATTGTATAGCAACTGTCCACGCGGATGCATCGCTCACTCAAGTAGGAGAGAGACAGATGTCGAACGCTGCCGAACGCGGAGGCCGATTATGCCTCTTTGTCGCTCGTTGCGCACTCTCGCTTGCACTTCAAGCCTTAAATGGAACGCCTCAGAGCAAGGTAACGCCGCATGAGTCATGTTTTTTGGTGCGTGCAGCCGGCTCCATCGAATTATAAGACGTTGTCACGTCAATAAAAAATCTATTTTTACGTACGGTATGATAGTTAGCACGATATTCAAATGTCGATGACGGCTTAGTCGTCCATGACATCGGAAACTGTAAAGTGTACGAAACATCGGAAATAATGTAATTGTGACGGTCGCTAGCTTCGCTCAAGGCAGTTGTGTGCTTAGTGCGAGCTTTTTAACTTCTCGTTAACTCAAATTTGTATGGAGTTGGAACAGCGCCCCTAGCGGCAAACATAGTGACGCCGTTCCAACTCCATACAAATTTGAGTTAACGAGAAGTAAAAACTCGCCCGGTCATCGTCCTCGTCGAACCAGTCACTTGCGACGAAGGGCTCGATGAGTAAATTAACCCTCAGACACAGCCCACTGAGTTTCTCGCCGGATCTTCTGTGGATCGCGTTTAGGTTCCGGTGGTAGATTCTGCGAAGCACGGCTCTTGCTAGGGTTCGTGTTAGCAACGTCATCAGGTTTGAGCCCCGTGAGCTCACCTACTAGTTAAGGCTACGCTGATATAGCCTCTCAAGGCTCTCAGCTTAGGTAGGAAAAAAAATATGTTAAAAAACTCGCACTAAATTTGTAAGGAGTTGGAACGGCGTCACTATGTTTGCCGCTAGGGGCGCTGTTCCAACTCCATACAAATTAGAGTTAACTTTTACGCGATCGAGAACGTTAAAAAGCTCGCACTAAGCACACTGATCACCGTACCGTATCGAGACACGAGCGACTGTCAAACATCTAAATCACCATTCCGTCCCCGTCGCCAAACTATCATAAGCGAAGAAAGAAATGGTGCGCGTGCAACTTGGTGCACGTGAATGAAGTGAAACTTCTTTTTCGATGAGTAGTAGTATTGTGGTTTTCTTCATTTTTCATCCTTAAATCAGATTGATCTTTAATAGGGAAGGCTGTGTATAAGAGATGCGACGTCTTCAACATTTATATTATTATCTAAATTTTAAATTATATATAGAAAAATAAATCTGTATTTTTTTTTAAGTACTTCAATAAATTATTGGACGCTACTCATTGCTAACGCTCGCGCTGGCCTGTACCAGGCATACTACGCGCATTCATTCTCGCTCTGTCTCTTTCTATTCCATGGTAGCTAGTACTAAAGTAAACTTTTAACGCAACCTTGTTGGAAGTCGCATTAGAAGTCTCACTTCAAAAATACTTTTCATTAAAAATATCTTTCTTCATTTTTCACACACACAAAGTACTGTATGTGCAGAGCAGACTTCTTATTAATCTTTTCAGTCCGCGCCGGAACGAGAGAGGCGTGATTAAATCGTAAAACCGGTTTTAATTGGGTTTACGATTCACGAAAACCGAAAAAATTACTAAAAGACACCGATTTATTATTATCGCGCCCAAGGAAGTGATTTTATTTTATTTTATTAAGAATACACCATTTAGAAAAAATCGAAAGGATTTTCCCGTCGATTTATTACGATAAAAACCAAGTTTTTATTTTAATGTTTTTATAGACGACACTACAGTAACAGCCTTAAATAACTCGGAGCTGGCGAAATTCCGCAAAGTCGACTTCGAACGGTTTTTTTTTCACGAGAAAAATTTCCTTAATAAAATCTAAGGACCGCGTACGGTTACATAATGGTTGTTTTTATCCTTCTTTTTATATTATTATTTATATATTTGTTTATAGTGAGTTTATAATAGAATCCTTAAGATTTTAACCTTATTTTTTTATCCATGTTACCTAGAACCACAGCGTCTGCAGTGCGTTTCCAGAGATCTTTTTTTGCCACGTAACATCCGGCTTTGGAATGAGCTCCCCTCCACGGTGTTTCCCGAGCGCTATGACATGTCCTTCTTCAAACGAGACTTATGGAGAGTACTTAACGGTAGGCAGCAGGTTGGCTCTACCCCTGACATTGGTGACGTCCATGGGCGATGGTAACCACTTACCATACGTATGCTCGTCTGTCTACAAAGTCAATAAAAATAAATTATGTTCTTTATGTCAAAATGAAATTGTTAAAATACTGCCTATATTATTAAAAATATTTACTGCCTATATATTAAAAGTACAAAACGTTTATAACTTTATTCTTCAGAGTAAAGAGTAAAATAGGCAATAGTAGTTTAAAAAAATTAAGTTTTTTTTGTTATTTTTACGTAACCCAGGCAAAACAAGACGAAATCAATATTGTATCATAACAAATAATGTGCGTTCGCAGCAATAGTATTCAAGTAAATTGATTGATTGATTTTTTGTGAGTCCGCACGGGTAGGTACCTGCCTATTTCTGCTGTGAAGCAGTAATGCGTTTCGGTTTGAAGGGTGGAGCAGCCGTTGTAACTATACTGAGACCTTAGAACTTATATCTCAAGCTGGGTGGCGCATTTACGTTGTAGATGTCTATGGGCTCCGGTAACCACTTAACACCAGGTGGGCCGTGAGATCGTCCACCCATCCAAGCAGTAAATAAAAAAAAGATCAGTAAAATGACTCGGATAATTCGCCACTGAAAATACCCAATAATCCGGTACCGCATTCAGAATGACAATAGATGGTCTTCTCTTATTCAATTTAGATTTTTCTTTGGAAAATTAAGAACCAAACAAAAGAAAAACGATAAATTAAATTTTTCTCGTAAGCCAGAGTGTTCTAGGAAGCGATCTTTAGCCCACGCCGAAATTGAAGACGGACCAAAGAAAACTGGATCCGTTTTCCGGGATGGATGAACTATATACATGCATAATTAANTGCGTTTCGGTTTGAAGGGTGGAGCAGCCGTTGTAACTATACTGAGACCTTAGAACTTATATCTCAAGCTGGGTGGCGCATTTACGTTGTAGATGTCTATGGGCTCCGGTAACCACTTAACACCAGGTGGGCCGTGAGATCGTCCACCCATCCAAGCAGTAAATAAAAAAAAGATCAGTAAAATGACTCGGATAATTCGCCACTGAAAATACCCAATAATCCGGTACCGCATTCAGAATGACAATAGATGGTCTTCTCTTATTCAATTTAGATTTTTCTTTGGAAAATTAAGAACCAAACAAAAGAAAAACGATAAATTAAATTTTTCTCGTAAGCCAGAGTGTTCTAGGAAGCGATCTTTAGCCCACGCCGAAATTGAAGACGGACCAAAGAAAACTGGATCCGTTTTCCGGGATGGATGAACTATATACATGCATAATTAATTTCGCATAGAGCCCTTTGGACGCGGCTCTGTTCTACCAGGGTTCTTTGTAAATTAGAACACGCTGTGAGACAACGAAATTGAAATAACATGAGCTACTTTCACTGTATTAGGCTCCGTGACATAATTAAAACTAAGGGACACCGATTTTTTAAGCTATTGCATAGCTTTTATCACGGGCTTTAAGCGCGGCGACCGAATCAAGAAATTCCGTAACGAAAATATAACCTAACACCCCCCCCCCACTTGGCCTACCGTGTAGCTCGCATTCAACACATTCACACATTGCACTTGTGTAGTGTTTGTGAATAAGCGCGCGGCGTGACGTCACTGGATGCGCGTCATGAAAAGTCTGCCCATCTCTCTCTCGCGCGGTCTAACTTATGAGTGCGAAGGGGACAGTTAATGTTTTACTTTTGTTAATGTTTATAAATATAGATAGCGTGGTCTTATTTTATTATTGTTTTAATTTTAAATTATTATTGTCTAATTATAATTGCATAAGTTGATAAAAAATGCTATGCAATAGCTTTACCGCGGCAGTCCCCGAGTGTCACACTTTTTTTTCTTCTTAAACTGTTAAATACTAATTTCCCCCTAATATTATGTGGTTACCGAAGCTAATAGACATCAACAATATAAATGCCATCGCCCACCATGAAATTCTCAGGTCATTAATACAAATGTCGTTCTATCCTTCGAGCTAGAACGCATTACTGCTTCACGGCAGAAATAGGCAGGTGGTACCTACCCGTGCGGACTGGAGTTCGAAATGCATTTTTTAAAGGGTTTTTATGACCTGGTAACCAAGACCTTTAGGTAATGTCTTATTTTAGTTTATATTCTTATATTTATAAAATATGATAATATGCAGTGAAATTAAATGAAATGAGATGAGATTATATGGGACGAAAATATATAATTTCAGTAAATAGTGGCCATTTACTGAGATTTTTCCAGTAGACTTTTTGGAGGAGCCCGAGAAGTGACGTCCAGCTGCTCATTTTCTCACATTCGTGCATTTTCCCAGATATTAAACAGTTAATAAACCACCGTTATGAAGAAACACTTAATAGACAAAATAAAACAAATCACACAACTTCACTCCTCACGTTCCCGCCAAAAAATCCCGGGATGCATTTTTAATTACATAATATCTACTACAGATACTAGTTGGCTGATTGTCGAGAAATTACTCATAGCCGCTATAATCTATAGGCAAGATGGCGAAGACTTAGGTACACAAAAATTCCAAGAAAATGGAAAAATAAAGGGCAAAGCAATCGATGGTACCTCAGAAGGGGGCCACAATAAATCTTTAGTCAATTTTAATATAGCTTCACCACGGTCTTGGAAGATCGCCAGCCATCTGCGGCGCTCTGATCTGTAATAAAAAACACGTTTGGTCGGAACGAAGTGGGGTATTTACTGAACCCCAGCCGATATGTTTGTTGGCTACAGTACGTTTCTTCAAGGAAAAATGATATATTATTTTTCGCAGATAAGGTATTTTCGACAGTCGCATCAAAGAAAGTTACTAAAGCTTATAGATACCAGCTACTTCTATTTGACTCCATACAAAAGAGGGCCGTTCGGATTGTCGATAATCCCATTCTCACGGATCGTTTGGAAGCTCTGGGTCAGCGGAGGGAGTTTGGTTCTCTCTGTATTTTGTACCGTATGTTCCATGGGGAGTGCTCTGAGCAATTGTTTGAGATGATACCATCATCTCGTTTTTACTATCGCCCGCCCGCCATCGGAGTAGAGTTCATCCATACTACTTAGAACTACTGCGTTCATCCACAGTGCGTTTTCAGAGATATTTTTTGCCACTTACCATCCGGCTTTGGAATGAGGCTTGTGGAGAGTATTTAACGGTAGTCAGCGGCTTGGCTCTGCCCCTGGCATTGCTGACGTCCATACCCAATGGTAACCACTCACCATCGTATCGGGCCGTATGCTCCTCGTCTGCCTATAAGCGCAATAAAAAAAATGTCATAGATATCACAGAGTATGGACGAACTCGGGTTAGCCAAGACAAGCGATCGAAGCCTGAATTGCAATGATTACTTTACTTTGTCGCAATACGAATAAGCACACAATATCTATCAATTATACCATAGCATACCATAGCAATTACCTAAATTACGGACTTCAATTTAATATTCGATCTTATTGCTTCATCCTGGAGAAATTTACTGTTCTTTATCTCCACCTTATCCCACTAGGCGGGGTCGGCACAGCGAATTTTTCTCTTCCATTCTCTTCTATCAGCCGTCATCTTAATACTCTCTCCTCTCTCTCTCATATCGCCATTCACACACTCCATCCATGTCTTCGGTCGAACTCTTCCCCCTCTACCTTGCACTACCATTTCCATACATCTCTTAATCACATGCATCTCCTCTCTACGCATCACAAGTCCATACCACGCTAACCGTCCGCTCTTTAACTTGTCAATCACCGGGGCTACTTTCACATTTCCTCTCCCTCTTTTGAAAGAAACAACTTCTCCTCTCCTGGAGAAACTTAGTATAGAACAAAATTTCCTCTCATGTCTGAATCTTTCCCGTGGACCACGCCTTGAGAATGAAGACGAAGCGCCTTCTAAAACACAAAAGATGAACTATTATTACAATACAGCAACGTTTTTTTCTTTTCCCCCCCAACATTTCACCTTTCTCGGTGCGTTAACCGAAATGTAATGGTCTATAATGTCTTAAATGTCGCAAAATATGTCCCTTTTAAGGGTATTTTATTCACTCGTGCCTCGATTCCGATTACTATAACGATTATTGTAGGCATTGAAGAATTATTATGGTTCGACGGGGGAACGCGGATTATTTCGAAGGCTTTATGTATTTCGTTAGGACATATATTCAATAAAGCTTCATATAAAATTGTCTGTCTCTTTTTAACTCGAGCATTGGAAGAGTGTGAAGGATTTATATCAAATTGAGACTTTGGAACTCTTGTCTCAGAGTAAGTGGCGGCATTTGTGGCGGCATTTACGTTGTAGATGTCTATGGGCTCCGGTAACCACTTAACATCAGGTGGTCTGTGAGCTGGTCCACCCGTCTAAGCAATAAAAAAACAAATAAAAGGTGTACAGTAAACGTGGTGGTACAAAAATACAAACACAAGATGTCGTTTCTGAATTATAATGGCTAAATTTTCAGTAAAATTATAGCAGAAAAGAAAATCTACTTCAACAAAATAAAAAATAAAAATTCATAAATATATTCATCAGTCAATTGAATATGCATTATTAGGGCTAACTAAAAAAAGAACCACTGGTCGGATCTAAATAAAATTGAAATTCGGTTCAGCTAGAAAAAAGTTATCAGCAAATTAACGCACACATAAAAAACACTCGAATTGAGAGCCTCCTCCTTCTTTGAAGTCGGTTAAAAATTTATCGCTTGAATTTTCTCTCGAAAACATCCACGGTGATGTACAAAAAAGAGGTCTTCATAGAATTACACCGTCTTAAATATCTCTTTAGAACGTATTCTCGCTAGACTTTCTTTGGACACAGACAATATTGTTGTTAATGAGGTAAGCAGTGTCTGCCCGGGGTCTACGCCCTGCTCAACGCCGGGTAGCGTTTGACGTGACAAGCAATGTTGGGAAAATATCGACGGAGATTTATCGATATTCGATTCCACTTACGAAAATTTTACTGGTGGTGGGACCTCTTGTGAGTCCACACGGGGAGATAGCACCACCCCACCTATTTCTCTCGTAAAGCAGTAATGCGTTTCGGCTTGAAGGGTGGGGCAGCCGTTGTAACTATACTGAGACCTTAGAACTCATTACTCAAGGTGGGTGGAGGAAAAATTATAATTTGCGTAATTACTGGTGGTAGGAAGTCTTGTGAGTCCGCGCGGTTAGGTACCACTACTCTGTCTATTTCTGCCGTGAAACAGTAATGAGTTTTGGTTCGAAGGGTGGGGCAGCCGTTGTAATTATACTATACACTATCTATACTAGATGTGTATGGGCTGCAGTAACCATTTAACACCAAGTGGGTCGTGAGCTCGTCCATCCATCTGAGCAATACCTAAATAAATAAAAAATATAGGCGGTTTTAGGTCTATATAAATGGAGAATGCTCTTGTATTCATCCATCGATGATGTTCATTTATTTTCCGTTCTCTCTGTCTGTCTGTTCATCCTGATTTAAATCTAGCAAACGCTGATCACATCTTATGCAGTAGACGTTATGGGCCATGATAACTGCCTACCCTAATCTATGGGGGTAAATGACAAAGGGTAGATCTTCCACCGAGCGGGTGATATTGAACTTGGGAACTTGTATATATGCGAGCTTATCTTGAAAATGTCGTAAGCGAGATTCAGGCACCTGTCAAATATCTTGTGTTTTGTGATGGCTACCCCCCACAAATCGTTTGCTAAAGTTTTTTTTTTTTCTTCGAAATCTTGTGAATAAATGAGAGTACCAAAAAAAAAGTTGGGCGATTCTACAACCATGCATAATTAAAAAAATATTAAACTAATCCAATCTTGGAAAAAATTCGTCCGTCCCTAGTACATTCGTCTGAAGCTGATCCCTAGGGGCGCGCCCTGAGGTCAACGCTAATTTATTCATTGCTCATTTTCCACTGTCACTTCGACTTCAAAAAAAAAAAAGACTGTCTATTTGGTACCTAAAATTTACGCGACGAAAATTAACGAGGCCTTTCCATTGAAAACGGGAGGGAAAGATGTAATCTACATGTATTTTTTTTATAGAGCCAACATATTTTTCGAGCAAAAAAATTCGCAGGTAAATTCCTGCTTTGAGTAGGTTTTAAGAGCGAAGCACAAATTCAATTCAAATTCAAATTCAAAACCATTTATTTCAACTAAGATGTCAGTATGACACACTTGTTGAATGTCAAAATATAGATAACAATGTTAACTCTACCACCGGTTCCAAAAAAAGCCACACACAGACGTTTGTATTTTGTTAAATGTCAATAGATGATCTTTCGCATAGTAGAGTTCGCGGAGTAGAGTTCATCCATACTACCTGGAACCACTGCGTTCATCCACAGTGCGTTTCCAGAGATATTTTTTGCCACGTACCATCCGGCTATGGAATGAGCTCCCCTCCACGCTGTTTCCCGAGCGCTATGACATGTCCTTCTTCAAACGAGGCTTGCGGAGAGTACTTAACGGTAGGCAGTGGCTTGGCTCTGCTCCTGACATTGCTGAAGTCCATGGGCGACGTTAACCACTCACCATCAGGCGGGCCGTATGCTCGTCTGCCTACAAGGGCTATTAAAAAAAAAGCATTATTTATTAAGCAAAGTCAAGTTATCATAAACGAACCGTAATATTTTACATTAGCTCCAAGGAAGCTTAACTAATAACCACACTTTTTGTGATCATAATGATATATAGTCACCGTTATTGAAGAACCAAAACGGACATCCTATATACAATCTGTTAAAACTTGTGAAATATATTCTCAACTTACAACTATTTCTTTATTTATTGCTTAGATGCGTGGACGATCTCACGACCCACCTGGTGTTAATTGATTACTGCAGCCCATAGACATCTACGACGTAAATGAGCCACCCACCTTGAGATATAAGTTCTAAGGTCTCAGTTTTTACAGTACAACGGCTGCCCCGCCCTTCAAGCCGAAATGCATTACTGCTTCACGGCAGAAATAAACAGAGTGCTGGTACCGCGCGGACTCACAAGACTTTTGCGGGTTTTATTTTTTGTTACACCTTTATTCCTTCACCGTGGAAGTCAATCGTGAACAATTGTTAAGTACGTATTTCATTAGAAAAATTGGTACTTGCCTGCGAGATTTGAACAGTACTCAAAATATGAATTAATAGACACTTAGGTATTGAATAGTGGTTACCGCGAACGATCTTGTACAAAAAGTCAAATATTTATAATAGAAAAAAAAACATGGCGCCTATATTATGTATAAAGAGAGTGAAGAATCCAATATCAGTTCCATCTCTAACTGGCAGTATAACTTAGACCCCAAGTATTTAGATGAAGTGAAATCATAATAATATAATATTCTGAAATCTTCAAAGTTAAACCTTCAAAAGGCAGCCATTACGATTGGTAGACAGGCTTAACATTGTACCAACGTTAACAATTATTCTGCCAAATTTAGATCCAGAGGCTTAAATATTGTTTTGTTACAATCATAATGTACATTACAATTACGACGAAGATTAATAAGGTAAGGTAATCTTGTGTTCCTAGTCTCGGTTTGAATAACGGTTAGATTATTCCGATCTTCAAACTGAAGAGCATGTTTGCTTCGCGGGAGAAGCAAAAAAGACCATGGTCAAATCTTGTTTGAGGTCACAGCATGCAAATTCGTAAATTTTGCGAGTGCGATAATAATAGGTTGGGAAAAAGTTCTTCGCATTTTTTAAGAAAATTCACAACATTTTTTAATATAGTTTATTTACATTTAACTAAAGTATGTAGGTACCATTTTGTTTGATAACTTTTTGCCATCTTGTAGGTAGGGACATGATCCCATTGCTATAGAAATTTTGGGGCTTCTGATAAAAATACCGCGACAATTGGTTTTGGCAGTCCTCTCGTGATGTTAACCTGACACTGCCTAAAGAATTCTGAAGAGACCTTGTACCTTCAGGTGCAAGGTCAGGACTATACGGCGGATGCATTAACACCTCCCAGCCAAGCTCACTTAATTTTTGCTGAGTGGCTAAAGATATTGTGAGGTCTAGCGTTGTCATGATGAAAAACCACACCCCTTCTGTTGATTAATTCCGGCCGCTTTCTCTCAACTTCTTGCTTTAATCTTATCAGTTGTTCGCAGTAGAGCTCAGAATCGATGGTCCTGCCTTAAACTGCTGCCACAGCATTAAAAATAAATAAAAGTCACACATTTTCCTAATTTGAATTTGGATTTGAATTTGAATCTTCTTTAAAATTTAAACTTTTAATGATACCAAAGCTAGCCAGATACAAATAGTATATATATATATATATATATATAGCCAAAGAGATTTTATTACAAGTTCATACATACTATAATGCGAAAAGACTTTTTCCCCAACCTTATATTTTATATTGTTACACGCTGAGGCTCGAGATAAATAAAACATTCACCGAAGCATAAATTAAAACTCTATTAAACACTTACAATCCTGAAAGTACGCTTCACAAATCGAAATTCACTTCTACCGCTTCGCTTCAGGTAATCCGTTCGCTATCTCGCTTCAACGTCAACACGACATCTCTACAATTTACGTAAACATTTCTGATAGTACGCTAATCGTATCGATATTCAGTTTCGCTATTTGACAATAGATGGCGTAGCACTTCTCGAACGTACCCGATAGTACCAGTCGTTTTGATGTCCGTTTCTGCTGTTTGATGACAGATGGCGTTACTCTTACCGGCATAACGATATAATTACGTTTATGACAGTTTTTACTGGTGGTAGGAACTGTTGTGAGTCCGCGCGGGTAGGTACCACCACCCCGCCTATTTCTGCCGTGAAGCAGTAATTTGTTTCGGTTTGAAGGGTGCGGCAGCCGTTGTAACTATACTGAGACCTTAAAACTTATATCTCAAGATGGGTGGCACATTTACGTTATAGATGCTTATGGGCTCCAGTAACCACTTAACACCAGGTGGGCTGTGAGCTCGTCCATCCATCTAAGCAATAAAAAAAAGGAAAAAAAAACCGTTTTTTGGGTCAAGTTGAAACCGTCGCACTTTTCGCCTAGTCCGAGCCGGACGCGGGATAGAGTCACGTGTTCCATAGGGAACGCATCTCTCCCTCGAACTCTATTTGAGATTGTCGTTCGTCAAGATCTTTGGTCATTTCTTTGATCCCCGAAAAAAGATTATATCGACAACTGAAAGGCTATTTAGTTTGAGCGAGAGGCCAGAACAGCCATTTAAAGATTAAAATTTGAAAAAACTATCATAACAAAAACACTTCTTCAGTTATTTCTATGGATCAAACTTACTGAAGTTCAATAAGTATTGAACCGTTGATGCTAATACCAAATAAAACGCATCTTTAGTTACAAAGATAAATCTCGAATGGCTTTTCACCCTTCGATATGTTAAACCAGGCTATACCTTTAGGCTAATCTTCATCCTTTGGCATATACCTACCCACTTACACACACAGACACACACTTACTCACTTACTATGTACATTATAATTTATATAATATATATAATAATAACACATACACATTTACATTATAATCATAATACTAATAAGATATTTACATATTTATAAGAATTACATGCGACACCGCCACGATAAAATAACAGCAATAACCCAAATACGTCCAGCCATTTTTACGGGATTGACTCACAAACACACACAATTTAACCAACTTTAATGCAGACTAATATTCGTGTAGATTAAGCTGCGAACTTTTCGCGCTTCATCAGCGCTTTTTACCTTTACTCCGATTGATTAGGAGCTGAGTACGAACTTACTTTTTTGGTTCCATCGCCCGGATTTCCACTCCACATATCGAACTAAAAACGTTCTTAGCTTGACGTGAAAATCACGCAAACGTGTTCGTCTGGCTTATCAAAAACTTTATTTTGTTTCAGAATGTTCGACCGTCACCATTCATCCGGAACCAGCTGATGCTGACGAGCACGCTGCAACTAAAATCATAAATGCTGACACACCAGCGAGAATGGAAGAAAGGACCAATTTAAAAATCGAACAGAAAAAATATCAAGACGAAATTTACAATCCAGAAAACGATATTGCAGTCAAACATTCAAATTCACATAGTAATAGTTTAAAAAGATCAAAAAATAAATATATGAGGCATTTTAATATGAAAAACGAGGTGAAAGATAAAAGAAGAAATAAAAGATACGCTGACGATGAGAACTGCGAAGCTTTTCTTTACGATGAGAATGATAGCAGTCGTATTATAAAGCATCCTCACGCTAGTAACAGCACTACATACTACAATAATTCAAATTGTGTGACCATTGTTAGTAGTAAGTGTTTTACACGATTTACGTTTTTTATTAGCATAGATGAGTAAAGCTCACGGTATAAACTATGTTAAGATGTTAACCGATAAAAATCCAAGGCATTTATAGTTAAAAAGTTAATTTCTACCTACTGATTTATGATTATTGTTTTATCTATTTATGAATGTACAAATGATAAACTTTTGAATGATCTTATACATGTGTCTAATAAATATGTACATAAATTTTCTGTGAATCATTATTGGTCGATTGTTTCGTTTGCAGAAATAGGATGGATCGTTATAAAAACCTTACTCATTCTAAGCTTAATATAGGGAATTTTTGTTCAACCTGATTACTTACCATTCTAAAATACGAATTTAAGCTGAACCACGCTTACGATGAGAAATTTCGCATGATTCGCGCTGAAAATTGTTTAATTTGACTTAAATGGTTGCGCTTTGGGTAATGTCAGGAAGGGGAATTCCTAAAAAGACTTAGATACACTAAGGAACTACAAGAGTAAGGTGTGAGTGCAGATATATTTTTTTTATTGCCTTTGTAGGCAGACGTGCATACGGCCCACCTGATGGTGAGTGGTTACCGTCGCCCATGGACTTCAGCAATGCCAGGGGCAGAGCCAAGCCGCTGCCTACCGCTTAATACTCTCCACAAGCCTCGTTTGAAGAAGGACATGTCATAGAGCTCGGGAAACACCGTGGAGGGGAGCTCATTCCATAGCCGGATGGTACGTGGCAAAAAAGATCTCTGGAAACGCACTGTGGATATGAAGTATAATAGGCTTGAATAGACATAAGACATGCCATACAGACTTGAGATAGTAGAATGAGGGAAAAAAGAAGATTCGGATACTAATGGGTCCTAGTGATGGGTCACTTTCATCTAAAAGGCAGAGTTTAAAGTCTTCAAAAATACTGAGTACTCAGTACTAAGAAATGTGGCCCGTGATCTATAAATGAACTACCATATAATATAAGCAGAGAGCACTGATAATTTTCACATTATTTCTAAGTTTTTTTTATTTATTTTCAGCCACAGAAGGAAAGATTATTATCTTGACATTTATAGATGTTTTTCACATAGAATCACATCCAGACTGCGCGTACGACTATTTAGAGGTGAGATGCTTTTATACGGTATTCCTTGAAAAAATAAGGATTTGTGGCCTTATTATTCGTATTGTTTTTTTTTTCATAGCTGAGATGGGTGGACGAGCTCACAGCCCACCTGGTATTAAGTGGTTACTGGAGCCCATAGACATTTACAACGTAAACGCGCCACCCACCTTGAGATATAAGTTGTAAGGTCTCAGTATAGTTAAAACGGCTGCCCCATCCTTCAAGCCGAAACGCATTACTGCTTCACGGCAGAAATAAGCGCGGTGGTGATACCTACCCGTGCGGACTCATATGAGGTCCTACCACCAGTAAAACATCTAGTAGAGGTCCGACTAATAGACCCACCAAATCAGGACTACAGTGGAAGGTCCTTTAAATTAGAGCACCAAAATGGCCTCGAACAGGGAGAGATGGTGGGACATCGTAAGAAGCATTAAGTCTGCCCCCTTTAAGACTACATAATGACCAATCTGTCAAGAGTCAAACTATTAACAAGAAGTAGGACTAAGAAGTAATACTAGTATACTGTAAGAAGTAATACTAAGTTGCAGACTAGGACCATATTTCCCAAAGTAAATACGTACTTAAAAAGTGTTTGTAAATGACGTTAACCATGAGTAGCATGGTATGATAAAAATAATACCGTAAAATATATAAATTTGCGTTCTAATTGGTTGGCCATGTTGTGGACCCTTTGAGCAGATGTCACTATCCTGTCTATTTCTAAGCAATCAATTGAAATTTCGACCTTATGTCTTATTGGTATGGTGGCATTTGTGTTGTCTACGAGACCCGATAATCGCGATTGCTGTAAAGCAATAAAAATTATGAATGAATATAAAGATATTCTCATGTTTTTTTTAGTGCTTATATGGTTGGTTGTGTTAAAAGTTCTAAAGTCTCAGTATAGTTACAACGGCTGCCCCACTTTTCAAACCAAAAAGCATTACTGCTTCACGGCAGAAACAGGCAGGGCGGTGGTACCTACCCGTGCGGACTCCTAAGAGGGCCTACCGCCCGTAATTACGCAAATTATAATTTTGCGAGTTTGATTTTTATTACGCGACGTTATTCCTTCACCGTGGAAGTCAATAGTAAAAATTTGTTAAGTACGTATTTCATTAGAAGAATTGGTACCCGCCTGCGGGATTCAAACACCGCTGCATCGATAGATACGAATGCACCGGCTGTCTTATCCCTTAACTTAATTTTCATGTTGCTTTTTTCTTATTAGATTCGGGACGGTAAGCACGGATATTCCGATATTCTGGCCAAGGTGTGCGGCGAAGCCTTCCCCGAACAAATAAAAACGACTGGCCCAAACGCTTGGTTGAAGTTCCGTTCTGACGACACCATTGAGTACGAGGGGTTCACCATAAGCATCGATTTTGTGGCTGCTCCAAGTCGTAAGTCTGATGATTTTTGCCTCATCAATTTGGAGGGTTTTGTTATTCTCTGTGATCTATGCTGTGGGTTCCGTGAAAAGAAGATAATAAATAATATTTGAGATAATACTTTTAGCTATCGCGTAATCTGCAACCAAAGGCCTCCTTAGGCGGCAGATTCTGGTGATCATAGAACCAACTGGAACTTGTACTGCGGATATCTAAAGGGCTGTTTTTATTGCGTACATGGGTGGACGAGCTCACAGCCCACCTGGTGTTAAGTGGTTACTGGAGCCCATAGACATCTAGAACGCAAATGCGCCACCCACCTTGAGATATAAGTTCTAAGGTCTTAGTATAGTTACAACGGCTGCCCCACCCTTCAAACCGAAACGCATTTTTTTTATTGCGTAGATGGCTGGACGAGCTCACAGCCCACCTGGTGTTAAGTGGTTACTGGAGCCCATAGAAATCTACAACGTAAATGCACCACCCACCTTGACATATAAGTTCTAAGGTCTCAGTATAGTTACAACGGCTGCCCCACCCTTCAAACCGAAACGCATTACTGCTTCACGGCTGAAATAGGCAGGGTGGTGGTACCTACCCGTGCGGACTCACAAGAGCTTTTTGAGGGTCCACGTACTACCCGGCTGTCCACAAAACGAGTCCCGAGGAGAGGCTTCTGCGAAAGGCAAAGGCCTGACAGTACCCTTGGCATTTCTATGCGCATGAACGACGCTGACCACTTACCATCAAGAAGCCCTCATATTATCTAGATTCGAACGAAATATAATACAAAAATGGGTTCATCGGTGTCATCTTAACTAAGAACGCGTATTTTAATACGCTTTTATTAGCTTCAGACGTATGTATGTTAGTATGTAACGGAATCTTTGAACATGATTTTGACCCCCTTCAAAACGTCGGATTAACTCGAAATTCGGTATACTTATTAAGGACCGATGACAAATCAATAAAAAAATAAAAATAAAAAAAAAAGATTGAAAAAATTGAAATTCAATTAAAAAATTAAAGATAAATAATATTTAAAAACACTAACAAAATACGCTTTTATAGAAAATCCAACTAAAAAATTTAAATAAATTTTAATAAATTTGAATTAAAAATAGTCTAATAAAAAATGATTTTATTGTAAAAAAAACGTGGGGTGCTTTATATCAATAGTTATAAATATTTTAAGAACAGATATGAGCAGAAGGTTTATTTTAAAAATATCCTGAAAAGCACCCCACGCTTTTTTACAATAAAATCTTCATTTTTTTCTTACACTATTTTTAATTCAAATTTATTAAAATTTATTTTTAACTTAGCTTTTGTTTTTTCAGATAGCACGCCGGGCGCATGCTACAAGACATTGAGAGGGAAATACGGTGTTATTGACTTCAATGACACGAAAGGTCCCTGTCTCGACGGCACCACCAACCAATACATAGATTTTTTGTGGACCATTGAAACACCACCGAAGACAAAGGTATCACATCTAAGTATACTAATATTATAAAGCTGAAGAGTTTGTTTGTTTGTTTGAACGCGCTAATAAATTTTTACTGGTGGTAGGACCTCTTGTGAGTCCGCACGGGTAGGTACCACCGCCTCGCTTATTTCTGCCGTGAAGCAGTAATGCGTTTCGGTTTGAAGGGTGGGGCAGCCGTTGTAACTATACTGAGACCTTAGAACTTATATCTCAAGGTGGGTGGCGCATTTACGTTGTAGATGTCTATGGGTTCCAGTAACCACTTAACACCAGGTGGGCTGTGAGCTCGTCCACATATGTAGGCAATAAAAAAAAAAACTCAGGAGCTACTGGTCCGATTGGAAAAATTATTTCAGTGTTAGACAGCTCATCTATTGAGGAAGGCTATAGACGGCTAAAGCCAATACAAGTGGAGCACCAATAAAGAATGTTTCAAAATAGGGGTTTAAATAGCTCCTTAACATTCTATAGTTCCAAAATATTTTCACTTTCTACGTAAATGAAGTCCGGGGTAAAATTTAGCGTTATGCCAAAGTAACTATTCCACGCGAACGGAGTCGCGGGCAAAAGCTAGTTTATTATAAAGCTCTTCCCAACAATTACGCATCGTATATATGCTTTATTTTATTTTATTTGTTATTTCGTTGTAGGCTGCCTTTTTTTTATTCTACCTATGCTGATAGCCTTGATCCTATATCAGCTTCTTGACGTGTAGGTGAGCTCACGGGGCTCGAACCGGGTGTGTTGCTAACACTGGCCCTAGCAAGAGCAGTGCTTCGCAGAATCTACCAGTGGGTCGCGCGTTACGATCCGGTGGTAGATTCTTCGAAGCACTGCTTTTGCTAGGGCCAGTGTTAGCAACACACCCGGTTGTTATTGTTATGTATGCTTATGTATGTTTTGTGTTCGGGTTCTCCATTTAATTTGATTTTTCCTTTCTTTTTCTAATGTTTATTGTACTATCGTGTATACCACGTCTTAAATCTGTAGACACGTACCTAAAGCCTTGAATCCCGCAATAAGCCAAAGGGGGGACAAAAAATCAACGCTGTTCGATTCATCTACTTTGAACAACATTAGCTGAGCCACCTTCTTGTGACTTTTATTAATACGCTTTTATTAGCTTCAGACGTATGTATGTAACGGAATCTTTGAACATGATTTTGACTCCTTTCAAAACGTCGGATTAACTCGAAATTTAGTATACTTATTAAGAACCGATGACAAATTAATATTTTAAAAAATATTTAAAAAATTGAAATTCAACTAAAAAATAGAAAATAAGCTTTAATAAATTTGAATTAAAAATAGTGTAAGATAAAATGATTTTATTGTAAAAAAAAAGCGTGGGTTACTATTCAGGATATTTTATTTTTATTTTCTTTTATTTATCTGATCTGTGTGAAAGGCTTTTAAATGAACGATGAAATGATTTTATTATTATTATTATTATTGTTTATTGTCAAACTGTCGTTTATCTTTAAATATCCTTTTGAAACTTCACGATTTTGAGTATTTTTCCGCATATAATAGTTTCGCTCGACACTGATCAGCTGACTATCTATATTTTTTGTTACAGATTTACTTAAACTTCACAACTTACACTCTTGCGAGACCAAACGAGTGCGAATACAATGTGATACAAGTGTTCGGGACAGTCGTCGAAATGGATAAGAAGTAAGCGTTTTGTTGTTTTTAAGTACTGTTTACTAAGGTAAAAGGGGCCCGACCGAGAGGGCTGGTGGTCGTGGTTCCGACGACCGCCAGTCCGGCGTCCCGAGGGGGAGGGTGATGGGAGAGAAGTGAAAGAAAAAAAAAGGTAAAAGCGGGTTTTTCCTTCGATTCCCGGGGGCCGGAGGCGGGAATACGCCCGCACGTCCCGGCCCCTGTAGGTGGCGGCCTCCCCCCGGTGAAGGTCAAGGGGCGACCTGAGGGGGTGAGGCCGCGCGGCGCGCTACCAGCACTCTAGCGCGCTGCCGTGGAGTGAATAGAGCGACCGGTCGACGGTGTATCGCGTCCCGACCCGGCAGGCTGGTTCTGGTCCAGCGGGGTATTCCGGGACACCAGCGGCACCGTCTGGGCGGCCCGACGGGCTGCCGTACCGAGACGGCCGACGTTTCAGAGCCTTCGATTCGCCTCGAAGGCTCCGTCGGCTGGGCGTCCTTGGGGTGAGCCGCGCCGTCTGGTTGTAGTGTTGACCGCGGTAGCCCCCCTACCTCATCCGGGTTCTGACCTCGGAGGGGATCTGACGTCGGGTGTAAGAGTGCAGGGGGGTCGTTTAGTGGGTGGGCCCTAAAATCCTTGGGCCCGCGGTCTGCTCACAACACCATGCAGATCGTTGAGTCTCACATACCCCGCGCGCCCCTTTTACGCGGGGACCTCGTAGGAGGTTCGGCCCTCTACCGGAAAAAAAGGGTTTTTACTGGTGGTCGGACCTCTTGAGAGTCCGCACGGGTACGTACCACCACCCTGCCTATTTCTGCCGTGAAGCAGTAATGCGTTTCGGTTTGAAGGGTGGGGCAGCCTTTGTAACTATACTGAGACCTTAGAATTTATATCTCAATGTGGGTGGCGCATTTACGTTGTAGATGTCTATGGGCTCCAGTAACCACTCGTAAACCCGACTCTAGCTCACAAGCTACAAAGGAATTAAATCGTGCAATCAATAAAAACAATTTAAAAACCAGACAAGGTACTCACTAAAAATTTAACTAATCATTTTTTTAGTTCTATAATCTTGATCAGAATTTTACGTTAAAGTAATTTTGTATTTTCTTTTGATACGTAAACAAATTTTCAAATGAATCAGACATTTTGATGTTTATAAAAAATGAATTAGAATATCGTCGTTATCAAACCAAAATCACTTATGTGCACTTTTTGAGATTTTTACTTTTTTTTATTTTATTGTTTTGATGGATGGACGAGCTCACAGCCCATCTGGCGTTAAGTAGTTACTGGAGTCCATAGACATCTACAACGTAAATGCGCCACCCACCTCGAGATATAAGTTGTAAGGTCTCAGTATAGTTACAACGGCTACCCCACCCTTCGAACCGAAACGCATTACTGCTTCACGGCGGAAATAGGCAGGGTGGTGGTACCTACCCGTGCGGACTCACAAGAGTCCTACCACCAGTGAAAAACTTACTTACGTACTTTTTAACCTTTTCGTATATTACACAGCCCTATCTACCGTATAAAAAAACTGTTACGTGTCTATGGCTTTAATATTTATCTATAGCTTTCATTTGATATAGTTCTTAGAAATTCACTTTCATATAAATTTTTATACGAAAATCTTTTTACTCGTTAATTCAAAATAGAGTTTTTGCCCATAGCAAATTTTGGTTTGACAGCGACGATATACCGATATATATACGTAGATCCATAGAGTTTAAGCTTATAGGTGAATGAGGAGAGTCTGAGACCGGGCTCAGTGGGGTGGTTTTTTTTTTTTTTTTTAAATAAATAAATATTTTTATTTACTGACAATCACGCCACGTTAACTGGTCCCGTGATAAGTTCGTAAAGAACTTGTGTTACAGGTACCAGATAACGGAAATAAATATAAGATTTTTATTATACACATACATATATTTAATATACATCCATAACCCTGGAAAAGACATTTCTATATTTATCATACAAATATCTTCCCTTGGCGGGATTCGAACCCGCGACCCCCTTGTGTAGTGACCATGTCACTTACCACTACACCAGACGGCCGTTTTGGATTGGGAGAGATCTAAGTCTAACAGTGGACGACTGTGGGCTGATGATGATGATGATGGTGATGATAAAAACACGTTCAAAACTATCATATAACGCAGACTGGCCGCTTACTGTGGCTCCATGGCGTATTCGGTGACCACAAAAGATGAGAACGGCGACCCTGGGAACGTCATGAAAATAAGACTTCACCTGTCCAAAGACGGGTACAATGCAACACATTTTAACGCGACATACGTGGCGTTCAAAACACTGGATCCCAACAAAGATGGTGAGTTATTTCGGTAATTATATTCACAGGATCATAGGCCTCGCCTTCGAGCCGCCAAAGAGACGAACCCCGACAGATACAACAACTTATTTTAGCTTAAACGTTCAACTACTACCTGTTCATAGATTTAAGAAAACTGTCAAGGAACGTTTGTGCAACAAGGCATATTATAAAGTTAAGGATTATTTACTAGATGGCACTACGTGGGAATGAGGCGTTCGCTCCTGGCCTTTTCGTTTTTCATTATTATTATTATTTATTTGAATTGTATTTTTTGACTTGTTTTCTCGTATACTGTAAATATTTTTTCTTATTTAAAAAAAAAAAAGAAAATATTTGAGAAAAAAAAAAAAAAAAAACAAAGAAAGCCCGCTGAGTTTGTTTCGCCGGTTCTTCTCAGGACTGTGGCTTTTTTTGGGAACCAGTGGTAGAGTTAACATTTTCATTAATATTTTGACATTCAACAAGTGTGTTTTTGATGACATCCAAGTTGAAATAAATGATTTTGAATTTGAATTTGAATTTTGAATTTGCTATTTTTTGATGTATTATGTTTTTTTTTGTACTTTTGTTTAGTTTTGCAAATAAATAAATAACTAAATAAGTTAATAAATCTTAAATAAATAAATAAATCAGTCAACTATTATTTAAAAAAAAAAACAATATTTTTCACTGTCAATGACGTGCTAAGGCACGATTCTCTGCAATGCGATATGAAGGTATGTGACAGCAATGGTATTCTTCTTGTAACTGATTCCAATAATTATCCGATACCTACCAAAAAGGCCAAGAGCTAACGAGGATAGAATGTTTTTTTTAAATTGCTTATATGGATGGATGAACGACCCACCTGGTGTTAAATGCTTACCGGAGCCCATAGACATTTACAATGTAAATGCGCCACCGACCTTGACATATAAGTTCTAAGATCTCAGTATAGTTACAACGGCTGCCCTGCCCTTCAAACCGAAACGCATTACTGCTTCACGGCAGAAATAGGCAGGGCGGTGGTACCTATCCGTGCGGACTCACAAGAGGTCCTACCACCAGTAAAATCCAACTTCCAGTTTCAGAATAATACAAGTTTCAGTAGGACTGGACCACTATACGAAGGTTTTGTTGCAGACAAATGCGATGACGACCAATTCGACTGCACGGACAACACTTGTATATCTCAGGATCTGAAATGCGACGATGTAGCACATTGCCGACTTAAAACCGACGAAGACAAAGACACAACGTGTATTGTAAGTATGTTTTATTGCTTAAGGCGTGGCAGCTGTAGGATTCGCAGCCGTTTTTTTTGCTTAGATGGGTGGGCGATCTCACAGCCCACCTGGTATTAAGTGGTTACTGAAGTCCATAGATATCTGGAACGTAAATGCGCCACCCACCTTGAAATATAAGTTCTAAGGTCTCAGTATAGTTACAACGGTGCTACGAACATGCCTTAATACCAATGACTATGGTGGTAACATATACTTATAGATACTTTTCTATTTATTTCTGTAGCTGCGATGCAGTTAAGCATCCATGTTTAAGAGGTAATGCAGATGGAACAACAAATCCTTTTTTTTACGAATCATTTTTTTTTTTTAAAAAACAATCACGCCACGTTATCTTTCCCGTGATAAGTTCGTAAAGAACTTGTATTACAGGTACCAGATAACGGAAATAAATGTAAGATTTTTATTATACACATACGTATATTTAATAAGCACCCATAACACTGGAAAAGACATTTATATTTATCATACAAATATCTTCCCTTGGCGGGATTCGAATCCGTGACCCTCTTGTGTAGTGACCATGTCACTTACCACTACACCAGACGGTCGTTAATCTTTACTCGTAATATCCTTGTTTTCAACTTTCTGACCGCAATTGGGTGAACTAGTTACCCAGTGGCCGTAGACACCATAATGTGAATCCCATCACGCATTATAAGACAAAAGCTCAAAACCCCGTTCTTATTTTTTACCAGTGGTAGGACGTCTTGTGAGTCCGCACGGGTAGGTACCATCGCCCTACCTATTTCTGCTGTGAAGCAGTAATGCATTTCAGTTTGAAGGGTGGAACATCCGTTGTACTGTAAAAACTGAGACCTAACAACAATATCACAAGGTAGGTGGCGGAATTTACGTTGTAGATGTCTATTAGCTCCATTGACCACATAACATCAGGTGTAAAGTAATAATTAAAATCTGCATAGAATAGTCGATACTTATAAATGAAGTCATGGGAGCATACGCGGCATAAAACATGTAATGTTTAAGAAAATATACCACAGCTGTGTGTGTACTTATCCTTTTCTTTATAGCTAACTGCCCAATCTGTATTGAACACGCCACATATCATGGTCATTCTGATAATATTCTCGCTGATCTTGTCCGGGATGAGCTTCGTTTTCCTCTTCAAATGCATCAGGAAGTTGTACCTCGAACACAAGATCATTAAGGTAAGATTGTTTTAGGGTGGACAGGTAAACAAGAGCGGCTTACTTTGGCCACACTTGAACCAATAGACGTTAAGGCCTCCACCGATTTTGAAGCGTTAGGTCAAAGGTCTAAAAACATTGGCAGAGTCTTTTCTGAGTCTGGACGCATTAATGCGCTGAGTCCTAAATTCGTAGATAGAGGTTATTTTAATACGCTTTTATTAGCTTCAGACGTATGTATGTTAGTATGTAACGGAATCTTTGAACATGATTTTGACTTCCTCCAAAATGTCGGATTAACTCGAAATTTGGTATACTTATTAAGGACCGATGACAAGTCGATATTAAATAAAAAAAATAAAAAAAAATTGAAATTCAACTAAAAAATGAAATATAAATACTATTTTTTTTTTAAAAACTAACTAAATACGCTTTTATAGGAAATCCAACTAAAAAATAAAAAATAAATTTTAATAAATGTAAATTAAAAATTGTGTAAGAAAAAATGATTTTATTGTAAAAAAAAAGCGTGGGGTGCATGGTATAAGTAGTTATAATATTTTATGAACAGATATGAGTAGAAGGGTTATTTTGATAATATCCTGAAAAGCACCTGGCTGGCACCTGGATTTTCTATAAAAGCGTTTTTTTTTTAAACTATTATTTATTTACTGAGCGATTTTGTTGTGCTGATAACATTTGTGTCATGAACAAGTTTTTTTTCTCTTCGCCTAGGTGCTGATTTATTTTTATATGTATATATTTAAACATATATATGTATGATTACCAGTTTCTGGTACCCATAACACAGAAAATCCTAAATTGGGGCTGAACGACCTTGCGTGATTCGGTCCAGTTATAGTTTTTATTTCTCTTTGGAAACCGTCACGGCACACATAGTACGTCAGTACACATTTACAAAAGTTATTTTACCTTCTAACACCTTAACTTTCCACAATAAGTTCCGGCCACTAAATTTTTTAAGCCTTATCAACGGAATACTCTAAGCTCCCTCGAAAATATAGGAACATTTGAGACAGTCCTGCGAAGACAGACTCGACACGTTGGTGAGCAGTCGGCTGACGTTAGACGCGAAGCGACTTCATCAGGACAGTCTCCCGAGAGCCAGCCTCGAGAGGGAGAACCACACCAATGAGATGTACAAACAGCAGAGGAGTCATTCAAAACATAAGGTAGCACGCAACTACAGTTAAACTATATGTGTGTTCGAAACCAATCTGTAATGTTCCAAACTAATCTGTGGTTGCGAATTGACACAGGACGTTTTGGCGGGAACGCGAGGAGTGAAGTCGCGTGATTTGTTTTATTTTGTCTATTTAGTGTTTCTTCAGGTTTAATAACTGTTTAATATCTGTGAAAGTGCATAAATGTGGGAAAATGAAACAAAGCTGCTGGACGTAACTTCTCGGGATCCTCTAAAAAGTCATTTGAAAAAGTTTCAGTAAATGACCACCATTTTGCTGAGATTATATTTCATCCTACATCGTCTCATTTTATTAAATTTCATCCCAGTTGATTCATGTCTCAAATTAACCATCTTCATATCATTTCGTTCGAACAGAATGGTACATTTGTGTGACGGTCTTGCTACTGTTTGCTTCGGTTTCGCCATCCATAATTTTGCTCCCAAATCCCAGCCCTAAATTACTTTCAAACCCAAGTACTGTTATAACAATATTACAATTATTAACGAACATGGTCAGATGAACTCAGAATCCACAGCTTATCAAGTCCATAGATATAACACTCAATAGCCAACCGCCAAGAATTATGTTTGTTAAAATAACCAATCAAACCGTATTGTAGTTATAACTAGTCTACCAAAATTTCAATAAACCATAGATCACTTACGTAACTATATAAATATTATATATTCGACTAGCCATACTCGCCCGCTTCGCTGGACATTTAAAATTAACATTATTATTTATTGTCATTATTATTAGGGAGTCCAACACTCATATAAATATTAGCCTATCCATTAAGTACATATATTTTCTACATGGGTACCAAGTTTGAAGTCAATCGGATGCATGGTTCAGTAGTTATAACGGAACATCCGTAAAAACCACTATAGATTTAAATACTAGTATAGATAAGGATAAAATTAATAAAGTATTTCATTCAGCAATCCAGTATAGATTCCGACTACATACAAGAAACTCAACTGGACATAGAAGAGGAACCCTGGAGAAGAGAAGTAGATAGTGTCCCCGTTGAAATGGAAAACGTAAGGCTAGAACGAAACGGAAGAACCAGAAGTAGTGATTTAAGCAGAAAAGAAGAGTACATTAGGAGTAAGAGAAAAGAGAGCGAAGATGTTAAGGAGAAGAGGGAGATAAGAGACGTGTCTGTTGGTGCGCCGGACACGAAGGAGTCCGGCTGTCAGACCAGAGAAAGTCTTTTCCAGTCTGAAGAACCTCCGAGTTCTGATGGTGAGTGTGAAAAGTCCTGATCACTTAAAACTAATTCATGGCTTCAAATCTGTTGAAATACTAGTTGGTTAATAGTTTGACGAAGCATGTTGCTAATAACTCTGTTTCTATAATCTGACGAAGCGTGTTGCGGATAATAATAATTCGATGCTTGAAAGGCAAAAGTGACTAAGCGACAATGCGTGAACTTTACAGTAGACTAATTTAAAGTTGAAATACCTGAAAAAAATTCTATTTTAAAGAATCTAGCCGTATGATTGAAATGATTTTAATAGACCTAGAAATAATTTTTTTTTGCGCATCGAATATGATTATTGCCTATCATTTATGTACAAATCAGTTATTGTCGCTTAGTCACGTTTGCCTTTCAAGCGTCGATAATGTACTTTTAGGTTATTTTACCAGGTGACATTAACAGCTGTCAGTTCATTACAAAAAGGTTTTTTGTCTATGGTCAATAGCTCTGGTGAAAATTATTTACCGTAGACAATATTGTTATATGTTAGAATTGGTGTGAAAATGAGATTAAAAACACAATGTTAAATGTATCAGCTCAGTTATCTAAAAGAACTAGTGGTCCCGCAGTAGTCGAAATTCGACTATAATTAATTGAAATTATAAGTTTGAACATTATTATGGTTCTATTGTCAAAGACTAGTTATTATACTTCTATAATCACAGATTTCGCCAAGACTACACTTTAGACAAATATAAATTTTTAATCAATAAACAATTAATATTTAATCTATTCTCAATTTGACCATAGACTTTATGCAATAAGAAAAGTTTGACGATAAACAAATAGTACGCATGCGTGTGTATCAAATACATGGTAGTGTGTGTAATGTTTTCTTTATTGATTTAAAGTATCTCTTAAGCATTATTTTTAAAAAATAATAGCATTGTGCACTCCTTCTCTATATTCTCTATAAGTGTGGGAAATTTCATACTCCTCCGTTCGCGCAATTTCCGTAAAAAGGAGTACAAAGTTTTGGGTACACGTATTAATATATAGATAAACACATTAAATTATTGGATCACAATTAAATAACGTTAATATATCTTATTAACTTATACTCCTGAGAGAATGAATTCTTTGAACACGTTGACAGAAACAAAGGTAATTTATTAAAGTATTCAGAATATTTCTAATAACTAGAGGTCCAGCAGTAGCCGAAATTCGACTATAATTAATTGGAATTGTAAGTTTGTACACTATTATGATTGTATTTTATACTTCTATAATCACAAATTTCGCCAAGGCTAAACTATAAAAAAATATTAATAAAGACAAACAATAATATTTAATCTATTCTCAATTTGACAACAAACGTCAAGAGACAAAAGTTTGACAATAAATAGTATACATGCGTGTGTGCGTCAAATACATGGTATATAGTGTGTGTAATGTTTTCTTTATTGACTTAATGTATCTTTTATGCATTATTTAAAAAATAATATTAGCATTGTGCACTTCTTCTCTATATTCTCTATAAGTGTGGAAAATTTCATACTCCTCCGTCCGCGCAATTTTCGTAAAAAGGGATACAAAGTTTTTGCTTCACGTATTAATATATAGATACTCAGACTGTCGATTTGGGTTGTAATGGAATAAAAAATTGAGCGCACAGACACTAAGCCTTAAATACACTCAATTAGGTACCAAAAGCTCAATCCGCAATCGTTTTAATAATTGATTCTTAGTTCTTTAGTTCTGATACCAAAATTCGATCTTAATTAGATGCCACTATTTACCATGTGTGTAAAAATAATTAATCGGTTTTCTTTCCCTACCTATTCACTGGTAGCCTAAGGGGCTATTTCAACTAAATAATTGCGTTACTAATTTAATCACAATTTCAATTCAGTTTACGTTAAAATCCATAGCTTCGTATTTATTTACTGGTGGTAGGACCTCTTGTGAGTCCGCACGGGTAGGTACCACCACCTCGCCTATTTCTGCCGTGAAGCAATGATGCGTTTGGGGTTTCGGTTTGAAGGGCGGGACAGCCGTTGTAACTATACTGAGACCTTAGAACTTATATCTCAAGGTGGGTGGCGCATTTACGTTGTAGATGTCTATGGGCTCAAGTAATCACTTAGCACCAGATGGGCTGTGAGTTCGTCCACCCATCTAAGCAATAAAAAAATGTATGTTCACCAAACTTAATTCCTTATCCAGGCTCGGGAACAAATAGCAGAGGATTCTCGACCTTCGGCTACTCAGGCGGCACGGTGGTCAGGCCTTCGCCCCCAACGAAGACTTCTGAAATAACAATAGAACTAACAAAACAGACTCCTAGACAGGAGTCCATCAAACCGCGTAAGTTTCACTTCGTTCTATTGTAATTTTTTTTATTGCCCTTGTAGGCAGACGTGCATACGGCCCACCTGATGATACCTGATGGTGAGTGGTTACCGTCGCCCATGGACTTCAGCAATGCCAGGGGCAGAGCCAAGCCGCTGCCTACCTATTGTATTTTTACCTTCGACATTAACGCCATTAAATATCGCGTTATAACATATCGACTGGTGAAATGCTATTTGTTATAAGGGACATCTTTGCAACATTACAGAAAAGCCAAAGTTGGAAAAAAAAAATAAAACAAAAAAAAAACTTCTGGGCTATTTGAATTGAGTAAGCTTAATTTAAGTTCAATTACGGATCGAACTATTTATGTTAATACCGAATAAAACGCACCTATAATTATAAAGACTAGAGGTCCCGCAGTAGTCGAAATTCGACTATAATTAATTGGAATTGTAAGTTTGTACACTATTATGATTGTATTTTATACTTCTATAATCACAAATTTGGCCAAGACTACCCTATAAAAAAATATTAATAGAGACAAACAATATTTAATCTATTCTCAATTTGACAACAGACGTCAAGAACAAAAGTTTGACAATAAATAGTATGCTTGCGTGTGTGCGTCAAATACATGGTATGTAGTGTGTGTAATGTTTTCTTTATTGATTTAATGTATCTTTTATGCATTATTTTAAAAAAATATTAGCATTGTGCACTTCTTCTCTATATTCTCTATAAGTGTGGAAAATTTCATATTCCTCCGTCCGCGCAATTTTCTTAAAAAGGGATACAAAGTTTTTGCTTCACGTATTAATATATAGATACCGAATAAAACGCACCTGTAATTACAAAGTTAAATGTCGCGTATTAAGCGACATTTCGCTTAATGCGTCGCCTTTCACTCTGTGATATGTAATTACAAAATTTAGAAACAAAATCCGTTCGACTAATTTTTTTTCTGAACTATATATTTATTTATTTGGGAAAGAAACAGTACAATACAAACATATGATAATAAAAAAAAATAGCTTAAACAATAACCAAATATATATATATATATTTTTTTTTTATTTATTGCTTAGATGGGTGGACGAGCTCACAGCCCACCTGGTGTTGAGTGGTTACTGGAGCCCATAGACATCTACAACGTAAATGCGCCACCCACCTTTGAGATATAAGTTGTAAGGTCTCAGTACAGTTACAACGGCTGCCCCACCCTTCAAACCGAAACGCATTACTGCTTCACGGCAGAAATAGGCAGGGCGGTGGTACCTACCCGCGCGGACTCACAGCAGGTCCTACCACCAGTAATTACGCAAATTATAATTTTGCGGGTTTCACTTTTATTACACGATGTTATTCCTTCACCGTGGAAGTCAATCGTGAACATTTGTTGAGTACGTATTTCATTAGAAAAATTGGTACCCGCCTGTGGGATTCGGACACCGGTGCATCGCTTCAATACGAATACACCGGACGTCTTATCTTTTTAGGCCACGACGACTTCCACAATCAAAATCACATATAAGTAGAAATTGAACAGAAAAGAGAAATTTAGAAATTTAAGTTACAAAAAAACAAAAGCAACACAATACGCACATATTATTTTGTACATTAACTTACACTATAAAACTATAATACTCATCGGACTAAATCACCTTATAAATACTTTAATATAGCTTTTCTATATATACATATACATATATCTGTATATGTGAATCGGTTCACGAGCCATCTGGTACTACTAGGTTCTATAGATGTGGTTGTCTGGGTGGGTAGTGGCATTCCCATTATCATCTCTAGAGGCTCTGACGACCACCTAATCAAAACTAGAAGCGTTACTACTCAAAGATTCCACCACTTCAGCTCGTTATAGTCTAGATTTGAATTAAAGAACTCAAAACTTTGCCACAGCGAAGACTTGGTGATCAAATTTCAAAACTGCCGGTAATTATTCGGGTTTGATTCGTCAAAGCAAAGGATTCCATTGAGCGCTTTGAAGTTCAGTTGGAATCTAGTGAATTTTGTCTCAAACGGAGCAAGCAGAGTCGGTCGGTTTTGTTCGACGAAATTCGAATTTAATGACGACGATGTGGTGAAATGTTCTCTAGACTATTTAAGGAGAGGTAGCGCTTAGTTGTAGTGATAGTGGTTTTTTTCCTACCTAAGCCTTGAGAGACTATTTCAGCGTAGCCTTAACTAGTGGGTGAGCTCACGGGGCTCAAACCGGAGTGATGTTAACACTGATCCTAGCAAGAGCAGTGCTTCTCAGAATCTACCACCGGATCGGAAACGCGACCCACTTATTTATTTATTTTTTATTGCTTTGTTGGGTTTACGAACTCACAGCCCACCTGGTCTTAAGTGGTTACTGGAGCCCATAGACGTGCACAACGTAAATGCGCCACCATCTTGAGATATAAGTTCTAAGGTCTCAAGTATAGTTACGACTGCCCCTCCCTTCAAACCGAAACGCATTACTGCTTTACAGCAGAAATAGGCAGGGTGGTGGTACGCGGACTCACAAGAGGTCCTACCACCAGTAAAAAGTGAGAAGATCCGGCGAGAAACTCAGTGGGCTGTGTCTATGGGTAATTCGCTCGCCGAGCCCTTCGTCGCAAGCGATGGGTTCGACAAGGACGGTGACCGGAGATAGTGCTATAGTGGTAGTGTTGTTACAGAAAAGAAATTACCAGACCGCCGGCCAATCAGCGCGGAGACCACGCGGTCCGCACCTGACGTCATCATAGTCTCCAAGCCGGTTCGCTGAGAACGGCCCCCGCGCCGCGCGACCCCCCCGCGCCGCGCCCCCCTCGCCCCCACCAGGACCGTCTCGTTCGAGGACCACAGCGGCTACTACAGCCAATACTTCGACGAGGAACCGAAATTGTTTTGCGACTACTGCTTAAAACCTGATTACTGTAAGTCGAACACATTACCAAGGAGCACTGGACCGTACGTGGACTACAAAAGGGTCTATCCGCGGAAAAGTGTGTGTTTTTATGACGATAGACATGCCGATACGTTTTTAGTGCACGCGGACGTCGAACCACACAGATAACGAATGTTTTAGCGTTGTCAATTATAAGGTTATATGTATTACTAAACTTGGCTGTATAGTAAAGAGAATTAGGCTTGATCTATGTGACGTGACGATCTAAATTTGAAATGTAAATGAACTATATATTAAATGAACTATATATGAGTCGTCTATTATCAAAGGTGGCAATCTGTGCATTTGGACAAAAAAAATTTATTGATATGTCAATACAGATTTATTTGAATATAATCGTCTCCTTCAAAGAATACGGTTCAAAACCTGCATTAAATAAAGGTTAATAGTTAACCTGTTATTTATCTAAGATGTCGTTCCGAAGAGTTTTGTGACTGCCAATGGAATACAAAGTCAATAATTCGTTTTTCTGATTTACCAATCATTGTCCAAAAGTCAGATTGCCGGCTTTGATAATAGTCGACTCATATATAGTTCATCCATCATTTGTATAATCACGTAACTTTGAGCCTTACTGTTTCTGATACAATGCAGTTGAAGCCTTTATTTCATATATCAAGGTGAACTACGGTATTCGAATGGGCTCAGAACTCGCCTGCCTATCCTCAACAATAAATGCTGTAATATTTTTCTTACATTATTATTGTAATTGTATAGTCTTGAGATCAAATTTTTATGAAAATTTAATGATTATTTTTATTTGGATTTCGCGAACTGTAGACATAATTAAAATAACTTTCACGTCGTTACGTTTGTGACCACGAAAAGTGTAAAGTATTTTGCAAAATCCGATATAGTGTAATGACGATAAAAAATGCGAGATAAAACCGTAAAAAGTAATTTGAATCATGTAAAGATTCGTCAGAAATATAGAGCAGCGTGAAGTATCAGTTGAGTTTAATTCCAATCCCACTGCATCTATACTTAATATTATAAAGAGGAAAGATTTGTTTGTTTGTTTGTTTCGAATAGGCTCCGAAACTACTGGACCGATTTGAAAAAATATTTTTCCATTAGAAGCCGACATTGTCCCTGATGAACATAGGCTACTTTTTTTATTTATTTTTTATTTTTATTTTTTTTTGGTTTCATTTGTGTTTTAATGTTTCCGAAGCGAAGCGAGGGCGGGTCGCTAGTTCATTAATAAATTGCTGCTTATCCTAATAACCTCTAGGGGCGATAGATACTAGGTTCATCTAGCCTGATTTTCTGTGTGCCTAGTGCGAGTTTTTTAACGCTCTCGCTAGCGTGAAAGTTAACTCTAAAGTATGCAATTGGAACAGCGCCCCTAGCGGCAAACATAGGCAAACTTTTCAACACCACACAAGTTTGAGTTAACTTTTACGCTATCGAGAACGTTAAAACACTCGCACTAACCACACTGTTTAAAACTTTCTGTATTATGATTAACTTACGTGTTTATTGACTTATTGCATTATCTAACAGTGAATCAAAGGTGATTCATAAAAATCACGGTAGATGCATTTCGTAAATAAAATAAACAAACTTTTTTTTATTGCTTAGATGGGTGGACGAGCTCACAGCCCACCTGGTGTTAAGTGGTTACTGAAGCCCATAGACATCAACAACTTCCAAACGCTTATTCCAATATTTAAATACGTACATGTATATATAGACGCTTGAAAGGCGAACGTGACTAAGCGACAATGCGTGAACTTTACAGTAGACTAATTTAAAGTTGAAATACCTGAAAAAAATTATATTTCAACGAATCTAGCTGTAGGTTTGAAATGATTTTAATAGACCTAGAAATATATTTTTTTTTGCGCATCGAATATGGTTATTGCCTATCATTTATGTACAAAGCAGTTATTGTCGCTTAGTCACGTTTGCCTTTCAAGCGTCGATATAATATATTTTACAATAATATAACGTAAACTTAAAAAAAAAACAACTAAAAACACTGCGGACTAATCGCATCGAATCAAGAGGGTCCTTTTCTAAAGTCGGTCACGGAAACATGAATGGGTCCCGCCTAATTCTCTTGCTTTTAATCATTAATTTCTTGTTTAATTAAATTAAGCTTTTGATTTCGCGAGCATTTCTTAAATTGGCTCCTATTTCGGAACACAAGACAAAGTGAATGGCACGAAAATTTTCCAGCCGATACTTAGACGAAAACTGTTTTAATTGTTTGAATATTCGGTTGATCATTACGAAATTCATTGGTTCGTTTCTTTGTATAACTAATCAAATTAAAGTACTGATTTAGAGTTACAATACCTTTTGTTATTTTGCGCGTCCTGACTCGTGGATGGATAGATATGACGGAATTATCTCAAATAATGCTTCGATAATATGGTAGGTAAGCGGCTTGGCTCTGCCCCTGGCATTGCTGAAGTCCATGGGCGATGGTAGCCACTCACCATCAGCTGGGCCGTATGCTCGTCTGCCTAAAAGGGCAATAAAAAATAATTAAAAAAATTTTGTCGATATCAGCATTATCAGCACATAGAGAAACTACTTTTTTGATCTTTACTTTAGCTTCTACTCATTTGAAAAGCTTTGGCATGAGCGATAGCCCGCCCATCAAATTATAGAGATATCTCTACATTTTCCCATAGGAATGCAGATCCTGCAGGACCACGACCGCTCGTTGTCTCTATGTCCAGTATGAAAGTAATCTGCATTGGTAATATCCATTTGGCTCTATTGAATAAATCTCTTAGCACTAGACTTGGAACTTGAGATCTTAGAACTTATATCTCAAGGTGGATGGCGCATATACGTTCTGGATGTCTATGGGCTCCAGTAAGTACTTAACACCAGGTGGGCTGTGAGCTCGTCCACCCACCTAGGCAATTAAAAAAAATAAAAAATAGACTAGACAACAAGCCCAATGCCCATCTGATATTAAGTGGTTACCGACGAAGTCGAAGCAATCTAATGCAGTATTATATACCTATGCTCATGCCTGTGAGGATAAAATATACGCATATACAGTGTATATTATATATTATAAATATGCGCATTAAATAGACCCATCGCTTGATACCAGGACGCAGAGTCTTACCAAATGGTAAGGCCTCATGAACTATTTAGACCTAAATGTCTTCAAGCTATGTAATTAATTAATATTTGCGGCACTAGAACTTCTGAAAAAGCTTTACTATCTTCATTTCTCAATGCGTGCTGGATAAATCCCCTTCAGTCTTCATCGATGTACGGAGATCTGAACAATATTAACTGGAAGAAAATTCGATACGAGATTTTTAAATTATATCGAATTATATATATTTTTTTAAGGTTTTGCATTTCTTTAGGGATGTCAATTCAATTTATTATTCAACTTTTTTTTTGGTTGTCGTAAATCTAAAATAGCGTGGCTTATATCTAGATCTAGACGTGACTAAGCTAACCTTAACATTTTTTTGTTAAATTGTCAAATAACTAAGAAGGTTACGAACTGGGTTTGACGTCACGCTTATGGTGCGTGCGAGAGGGACAGCTAGATGCTCCAAACACGCACTCTCTCTTTCTAATTCAAATGACGTGTATTTTAATGGCTACCATTCATGACTACCTCATCTCACCGATAAGGCCGACAGGTGGTAAGTGGTAGGAATTCTTATGAGTCCGGTCTAGGTACCACCACCCTGCCTATTTCTGCCGTGAAGCAGTAAAGTGTTTCGATTTGAAGGGTGGGACAGCCGTTGTAACTATGCTTGAGATCTTAGAACTTATATCTCAAGGTAGCTGGCGAATTTACGTTGTAGATGTCTATGGGCTCCAGTAACCACTTAATGCCAGGTGAGCTGTGAGCTCGTCCACCCATCTAAGCCTTAAATAAAAAATAAATCATGCATATTTCCAACGCCAGGAGACTCTTTCAAAGCTCGACTTAATCAGCATACGTCATTGTGCCCCGGAAACAGCTAGTAATTACGCCATGCCAATATTTTCACTGTTGTAGATTGTCAAGCAAGCTTACGACCCTACTGGTGTTAGGAGTCATTTCGCGTCTCTGAGATATGAGGTGACTTATGTTGCAAAATAAAAGAACATGCGAAATAAAATACTAACTTCATCTCTACTGTTGTTTGTTGTCGTCACAACTAAAAACTTAGACCAATTGAAAAGATAAATTATCATAGTTTTAAGGAATAATGCGACAGTATAATGTGTAATGGTCCCTAAGTGCAGTGTTGGAAGTCTTAAAATATGTTTTGTGAGTGATAAACGCTTTTAAGTCTGGTGTTTTAACTTGCTTCAAATTTCCTAACCACTAATTAATTTTTCTTGTGACTTGTAGTCCGTAGTATATTGATACATAGAGCCTTCACGAGATGTCTCTGCTTAATTAATCCCTCAATTTATAATGTAGCATTTAAATCAGATTTCCCGAGTCGCGAAAATAATTAAAACAATTTTTACGGTTTAGGCGTTTCAGTCCTCGGTGGCCACGAAAACTGTATTCGAAACATCGTAATGACAATAAAAAACACGAGATCAAACCGTAAAAGTTGTTTTAAAAAAATATTTTTCATTATTTCTACCAAATGTTTTTTTTTTTGTTTTTCCCTTTGAACGCAGACGAGCATACGGCCCACCTGATGGTAGGTGGTCACCGTCGCTCATGGACGTCAGCAAAGCCGCTGCCTACCAAATTGAATGAATTGAAAATGAAATTAATTTTGAAGTTGTTATATTTAGTACTGGGTTAGTGGTGTTTCTTCAAATGTACTTATGGTTTTTTCTTGTTATAAAAAAAACAGTATTTTATTATACACGTAAAGACATAGAAACAAAGACTAGTTTTTTTCAAATTTTAATAAATTGTAATGTTATGTAGCGATTGTTAGCAAAATGTTTGCTTTCATTCAAAATGATTGAACACAAGAAATATAGAAGAGACTCAAAACAAAAATTCCATAGAAAAGCAAATTGAACAAAAAATACTACTTAGCTGATTAAACCAATGATTCTCATTATTCTCCTGCCCTTCTCCCAATCACCTGGGGTCGGCGCAACATGTTTTCTCCTTCCATACTCCTCTATCATATAGCATTTCTTCGCTCAATCCTCTCTTACACATATTGTCTTTCACGCAATCTATCCATTTCTTCTTAGGTGCTTCCTCTTCCTCTATACCCTTCCACATTCATAGTTAACATTCTCTTACCAACCTCATAGTCATTTCGTCTCATCACTGTCCATACCATACCAAACGCGCACTTCTCAGCTTCTCTGCCACAGGTGATGTCACAGACTTCCTCTAGCGTATTCATTCCGTATTCTATCCATTCTCGTTACATCCACACATCCATCGCAACATTCGCATCTCTGCTGCATGCAGTCGCAATCATTAAACCAACGATCCTAGTGTCAATATTTTATCAAAACTATCTACTTTAAAAAAAGATAATTCCCTAAACAAAAATAACACATCCTGTATTTCAACTCTTCACATAAACTTGTAGCTATTAATTATTCACGGAACCATAGATGAATAAAATGCGTTAAAAAAAAATGTTGATGCTACTAATTATTTCATGGCGTTTGTTTTTGGAACGAAGTTCCTTATCGCGCGTTTTGAAAGGGGGCTAGACGGAAAAAATTCTTACGAAAAGTTGTCACGACACTTTTTAGATCCGTCATTCTGACCAATCAACGTGTAGGCGCTTATCGCGTGACATTGCTCGTATCCGATTGGTCCGCGTAATGAGTACAGTTTCTCGAGATAGCGTTTCAACAATAGTAATTTAGTTCATAGTATTGTTTTTTTCTTCTTCATAATGCCGTAATTTATTATTATAACTTAAAAAAAAAATTACAATTCCTTCACTAATTAATCGAAAGGAACTTCGTTCCATCCGGGTGTCCCTTGACACCTCTGAAGTTTTTTTTTGAACGAAGTTCCTTATCGCGCGTTGTGAAAGGGGGCTAGACGGAAAAAATTCTTACGAAAAGTTGTCACGACACTTTTTAGATCCGTCATTCTGACCAATCAACGTGTAGGCGCTTATCGCGTGACATTGCTCGTATCCGATTGGTCCGCGTAATGAGTACAGTTTCTCGAGATAGCGTTTCAACAATAGTAATTTAGTTCATAGTATTGTTTTTTTCTTCTTCATAATGCCGTAATTTATTATTATAACTTAAAAAAAATTACAATTCCTTCACTAATTAATCGAAAGGAACTTCGTTCCATCCGGGTGTCCCTTGACACCTCTGAAGTTTATTTATTTTTTTATTTATTTATGTACACACAGAAAAGAGGACATAATACAGAGTAATAGGAAAATTATGTACAAAGGCACTGCTTATTTCTTTAAGAAATCTCTTCCAGCAGACCTGCGAGAGGATAACGAGAATAATAATAATAGTTTGACTAGCAAAAATAACTAAACATTATAATTTTGATATAAATAACAAAATGTCATTTTCAGCTTCGATACTACGCGAAGGGACCACCGGTGTTGAAATTTTGTAATTATGTAAATTTTATTAGGTAATTAAGATAGAATAATTGTATTTTTAAATTTTAAGTATTTTTAATAAACTTATGACAATATGAAATTGTTTTCAATTTTTATCACTGCCCAACCGCAAGGATCTTATCACTTAGAAAAAAAAAAAACAAGAATCATCATCTCAAACAAGAAACGTCATTTTTAATTGGTTGACCCGAAAAACGACCAACCTAACCATTGTCAATAACAATGTCAATTTATCACTAAATCTCCACCCATGTCTTAAAATTGGGCCCTTATGCTTTCTTTTTATTGCCATAGACGAGCATACCTGATGGTGAGTGGTTCCCATCGCCCGTGGACATCAACAATGCCAGGGGCAGAGCCAACCTGCTGCCTATCATAAGTTTACAAAGGTTACCCAATATACAGATGTATAAAAATATTTAGGATTATTTTATAAGATTACAAAATACGACATTTTCCCTTTTATCGACTTGAATTGACTTTGGACACTTATTGGCGCTTAAACAAAGGTTTTGGTCACAATTACAGACTGAGACCTTAGAACTTATATACTCAGATGGGTGGCGCATTTACGTTGTAGATGTCTAAAGGACTCCAGTAACCACTTAACGCCAGGTGGGCTGGGACCTAGTCTACCCATCTAAGCAATAAATAAATAAATATGGCAGATGGCATGTACCTATGTTATATTATATTAAAACTATAAAGCTAGTCAATATCGGAGGCCTTACGTTTATCCCCTGATTTTTTTGGTACATTGACAAACAAGCTCATGAACCTCAACTGTTACTACCCACCTTGAGGCTTGAGGTCGAAGCCGTGAGTGCATCTAAATAGCAGCTATTACGCCTTTCAAACCCGAACTCATGGTTAATGGTATTTCCACGAGGCCGATATCACTGCCTTCCTATTCCTACTACAATGCAATCGAATTTTCCTATTTTGAAGGTAGAAAGAGTTCGAAACGTGTGCACAGATTCGAATTTGATTTCAAAATAATATTTATTTATTTAATATATTTTGTACATACAGCTGTTAGAAGAAACGCGACAATAAGGATACAGAGTACAAGGGCACTACTTATTTCATGTTGAAATCTCTTCCAGTAGGCCCGCAGAAGGAAAGAAGAATTAGGAACACAAACCTAGTGCATACAGTAAACATTACATATAATAATATATACATATTACAAGATACAAAACAATATACATACATAATAATAATAATATATATATAAATAATTTCTCACCCAATAGTCCCTAACGCTCCGGCCGATTGTTGCCCACCTCGCCGGAGTGTGTCCTGCCGTCTTCTCAGGCGAGGCAGTGTTCAATACACATAATAATAATAATAATAATATAGCTTCTCGTAATAAAGATTCGATTTCAAAAATTAAGTTTTTTCACAATTTTCGCCGCCACGAATCTCCCCCGGGCAACGGAAACTTTGTCGAAAATTATTCGAGAAACGTTCTAAATTTTATCATCGGCGAACTTCAAAGGCCTTATAATTTAAGCTGTGATTTAGTGCTTTACGAATTCCCTTTCAAGTTGCTATAATCTGCTTAGTTTTTTATAAAACGGCACGTGGCGTTTCTGTACTAAAATTAGGTCGATAAATTAAAAATTGGCAATTTTTCAAGCGAAAACGTCTTCCTTTAGCGCCGTGTTTATTTTGAGTTCAACGACACGACCCGGTGAAACGGAAATCGAACTCGAAAAGAGTTGTTGAAAAGAGGTATTAAGATTCAGCCTGCGAGAGAATGAGATACAATACTCTCGAAGGCTTCATTCAAACCCCTTTTTTAAAACGCTATTGTCGCGCGCTGGGGTTCACGATAAATAAAATTCCACCAACGTACAACTAAAAAACTGTATTCAACACTTAGAACACTTAACAAACACTTTAAAATTCTCAATTCGCTTTTTCCGCTTCGCTTCAGATGATCCGTTCGCTGTTTCGCTTCGAGTAGTTCGATTACTGACTGACTGCGTGCCATCTCTCCAACGCTTTTATAGCCGATACCACATCCCTAGAATTATCGAGGATATTCCACACATACATAGTATTGTGATTCCGCTATCTAACAATAGATGGCGCTTTACTTCTCGAGGGTTCTAGGTTCTACTAGATCCTTCGATATTCGTTCGACTATTCAGCGACTATTCACTATTTTTAGACACGGCATTCCCAGTTGGATACCAACTTGCACAATGTACATGTAACAAGAGAGGGGAATCGTTGAGTTCTACTTAGGTCTATAAGCTTTAAGTATGGCAGCATTAGCATTAGCTTGAGGAGCTCCCATACCATATCCATAAGTATTGGATAATTGCCAAACAGACCAACAGTAGTGACAATTTAAAAAAACTGATCTAAAAATATTGCAAATTACTATTGTTACGCCGGTAAGAGGCTGCCATCTATCGTCGAATAGCCGAACGAATATCAATGGATCTAGGAATATCTAGAACGCTCGAGAAGTATAACGCCATCTATTGTCAGATAGCGGAAACGCACATCGAAAATACTCGACTTGTGAGGAATGTTCTCGACAATTCTAGGGATGTCATATCGACTATAAAAGCATTGCAGAGATGGCACGCAGTCAGTTAGTAATCGGAACTACTCGACGCGAAACAGCGACCGGCTAATTAAAAATTTTAAAATGTTTTAAGTGTTATAAGCGATAGGTATCGGTTTGGCTGTGTCGTAGCATCTGCAGAACTATCAGCGGACGCCTTCGATGGTAAAAGATTTATTGCTCACGTATTTTCAAAGTTTGCACGTTCAAAGGGACTATTTATTATAAGCTCATGAAATTAATTCAATTAATCATCAATATCATCAGCCCACAGACGTTCGCTGCTGGACATAAGCGTTCGCCCAAGGTTCGCCATAATGACCAGTTCTGTACTGCACGCATCCAGCGGATCCCCACAGCCTCCGACTCTCGTCCCGTGTGTGATCTACCTATGCTGCGTCCTCCTGTGCGCGTTCGCCACTTGAGAACATTTCAGCCCTAGCAGCCATCTGTCGTGTAATAAAAATGAAACCCGCAAAAGTTATAATTTGGGTAATTACTGGTGGCAGGACCTCTTGAGAGTCCGCGCGGGTAGGTACCACCGCCCTGCCTATTTCTGCCGTAAAGCAGTAATGCGTTTCGGTTTGAAGGGTGAGGCAGCCGTTGTAACTATACTTGAGACCTTAGAACTTATATATCAAGGTGGGTGGCGCATTTACGTTGTAGATGTCTATGGGCTCCAGTAACCACTTAACACCAGGTGGGCTGTAAGATCGTTCACCCATCTAAATATATATTAAATCAATAAAGAAAACATTACACACACAACCATGTATTTGACACCACACATATATATAAATATACTCTTTGCTTATTGTCAATTGTCAAACTTTTGTTAGTGCTTAAAGTCTGTGGTCAAATTTAGAATAGATGAATATTGTTTGTCTTTATTTATTATTTATGTATAGTGTAGTTTTGGCGAAATATGTGATTATATTATATAAGTACAATAGGATTTGACAATAGAACCATAATAATGTTTAAACATAAAATTTCAATTGATTTTTTTTTTATTGCTTAGATGGATGGACGAGCTCACAGCCCACCTGGTGTTAAGTGGTTACTGGAGCCCATAGACATCTACAACGTAAATGCGCCACCCACCTCGAGATATAAGTTCTAAGGTCTCAGTATAGTTACAACGGCTACCCCACCCTTCGAACCGAAACGCTTTACTGCTTCACGGTGGAAATAGGCGGGGTGGTGGTACCTACCCGTGCGGACTCACAAGAGGTCCTAATGCAAATTTAAGACTTATATGGTTATGTCATGGATACCATTATCAGAACTGGACTCAATTGAAATGGGACTACATGGGAAGCTTCAGCTTTGTAATAAAAAAAGAATCAACAAAATCGATTCACCCAGTCAAAAGTTATGAGGTAACAAACATAAAAAAGCATACAGTCGAATTGAGAAACTCCTCCTTTTTCGAAGTCGGTTAATAATATTATTTGAATAAGGAAACCGTGTAATGCGATATACCTTGACAAACGTAGTCGCTAATACAATATGAAATCGCTTCGATCAGAATGTAGTAGGGTAACTAGACTTTAATCATATTTTATAGACTGACTTGGTGCAGTTGTTAGCAGCCATGTCTATATGTCTATTGCGCCGAGGGTCGTGGGTTCGATTCCCGCAACGGGCAAACATTCGTGCTATGAACAATATTGTTTGGTCTCCGTCTGGATGCTTATTATCTATATGTATATTTAAACATAAATAAATGGTTTTTTCTTTTTCCCTACCTAACCTTTGGTAGCTTATGGGGAGCTCACGGGCTCAACCTGAGAGATTTGCTAACACTAGCCATAGCATCGCTCGTAGAGTCCCCGATAACTTAGAGAAGCTGATGGTAGTTGGTCAGGTTGACGGGAGAAGATCACGCGGACGCTCATCTACCCGCTGGTCTGATCTAGTGAAGACGCTCACCGGCCTGTTAATAACCGAGGCTATAAAGACTGCCGAGGACAGGAAGACGTGGAGAAGCATTGTGCATCGAGTGATTAACATTACAAACTAGACACGACCTTCAGCAATAAAGAGACCGACTCAGAAGAAACCCTAGCAAAAGCAGTGCTTCGCTGAATCTACTACCGGATCGGAATCGTCACCCACTGATAATATCCGGCGAGAAACTCAGTGGGTTGTATCTATGGGCTAATTCGCACGTCGAACTCTTAGTCGGAGGGCGGCGACCGGTGTTTCAAGAGCTTAAAAGCATCGAGAGTGGATCCAGGGGATCCGACAAGATATGTTTTGGGCGACGGCGGCTTTGCTTTGCCCCGTTACCTGGATCGGATATGCAATTAGCGGTGGCCACGATAAGAGGGCTTAAGTAGGTTTATTACTCTCTGGTACCCATAACACAAGGAATCCTAAATTGGGGCCTCTGATGATCATGCGTGATTTGTTCCCTGATATTATTATTATTTTATTAGGATAATTCCGAAAACACTCTAGTTGGTGACACTGAAGATATTTTATTATATAACTACTGCCCTCTTCTATACCTGGAACGCATGGTTGCTTTACGGCAATAATGGACACTACGGTATAACCTATTTGTGCCAGCTCATAATACGTCATCATCATCATCAGCCTGTGTCTCTCCACTGCTGGATGTAGGCCTCTCCCATAGTCCGCCACAATCAATGATCCTCCGCCTTCCGCTCCCAATCTTTCCCAGCATATCGCCGCAAGCCATCGGTCCAACGGGCAGGGGGACGCCCAACGCTGCACGTACGTGGACTCCAATCCAGAACACGTCTGCTCCATCGGCCATCGGTTCTGCGACACGTATGTCCGGGCCATTTCCGTTTCAGCTTACTAATCTTTAGGACTATGTCGGTTATTTTGGTTCTTTGACGGATTTCATCATTTCTGACTCGATTCATCAAAGAAACTCCTAGCATACACAGCTCACAATACGATCAATCAGATTTAGACAAAGGTTACTAGTGGTATAACGTCTTGTGAGTCTGCATGAGGAGGTACCACCACTCTGCCTGTTTCTGCCGGGTAGCAATAATACGTTCCGGCTTGAAGAATAGGGTAGCCGTTGTTATACGCAACTGATATTTAGAACTCATTTGCCATGGTGGATGGCGGCATTTATATTGTTGATGTCCATGAACTCCTGTTACCACTCAATACCAGGCGGACCGCGAATATTAAAAACTATTCAGGAAGCCACATGGAAATAATTGACTGCTATATTCTAACCGAAATCAATGTAAAAGGAGGTTTTGAATTTTTTTAATTTTTTAATATAAAAAAAAACATTTTTATCTGGTCACCCTACAGCGAGACTCGTTGTCTAATTAGACGAGTGTCTCTCGTCGCTCTACGTCGAGTGTCGGCGGTGTAGTGCATCGTAGCTGACACNCGAGGCTATAAAGACTGCCGAGGACAGGAAGACGTGGAGAAGCATTGTGCATCGAGTGATTAACATTACAAACTAGACACGACCTTCAGCAATAAAGAGACCGACTCAGAAGAAACCCTAGCAAAAGCAGTGCTTCGCTGAATCTACTACCGGATCGGAATCGTCACCCACTGATAATATCCGGCGAGAAACTCAGTGGGTTGTATCTATGGGCTAATTCGCACGTCGAACTCTTAGTCGGAGGGCGGCGACCGGTGTTTCAAGAGCTTAAAAGCATCGAGAGTGGATCCAGGGGATCCGACAAGATATGTTTTGGGCGACGGCGGCTTTGCTTTGCCCCGTTACCTGGATCGGATATGCAATTAGCGGTGGCCACGATAAGAGGGTTTAAGTAGGTTTATTACTCTCTGGTACCCATAACACAAGGAATCCTAAATTGGGGCCTCTGATGATCATGCGTGATTTGTTCCCTGATATTATTATTATTTTATTAGGATAATTCCGAAAACACTCTAGTTGGTGACACTGAAGATATTTTATTATATAACTACTGCCCTCTTCTATACCTGGAACGCATGGTTGCTTTACGGCAATAATGGACACTACGGTATAACCTATTTGTGCCAGCTCATAATACGTCATCATCATCATCAGCCTGTGTCTCTCCACTGCTGGATGTAGGCCTCTCCCATAGTCCGCCACAATCAATGATCCTCCGCCTTCCGCTCCCAATCTTTCCCAGCATATCGCCGCAAGCCATCGGTCCAACGGGCAGGGGGACGCCCAACGCTGCACGTACGTGGACTCCAATCCAGAACACGTCTGCTCCATCGGCCATCGGTTCTGCGACACGTATGTCCGGGCCATTTCCGTTTCAGCTTACTAATCTTTAGGACTATGTCGGTTATTTTGGTTCTTTGACGGATTTCATCATTTCTGACTCGATTCATCAAAGAAACTCCTAGCATACACAGCTCACAATACGATCAATCAGATTTAGACAAAGGTTACTAGTGGTATAACGTCTTGTGAGTCTGCATGAGGAGGTACCACCACTCTGCCTGTTTCTGCCGGGTAGCAATAATACGTTCCGGCTTGAAGAATAGGGTAGCCGTTGTTATACGCAACTGATATTTAGAACTCATTTGCCATGGTGGATGGCGGCATTTATATTGTTGATGTCCATGAACTCCTGTTACCACTCAATACCAGGCGGACCGCGAATATTAAAAACTATTCAGGAAGCCACATGGAAATAATTGACTGCTATATTCTAACCGAAATCAATGTAAAAGGAGGTTTTGAATTTTTTTAATTTTTTAATATAAAAAAAAACATTTTTATCTGGTCACCCTACAGCGAGACTCGTTGTCTAATTAGACGAGTGTCTCTCGTCGCTCTACGTCGAGTGTCGGCGGTGTAGTGCATCGTAGCTGACACTAATTGCAGTGTAAGACACCAAAACGTGGGTCCCTGCATGTTATGTTGCGTGCATAACTCGTGTTGCCAGCATTTGTTCACACAAATGAAATTTTAGTGCGCTCGAGCGGAGATATCAAGGAGCCGGTTAATCTCATTTTGAAATTAATTTTGAATCTTATTTTAGTCTAACTAAAGTTTAAAATATTGTATTCGTTTTGAGTGATTTTTTACTGATTTGCGGTTTCTGATAGATTCATTAAAAATTTAACCTTTTTAATACACTTTTATTAGCTTCAGACGTATGTATGTTAGTATGTAACGGAATCTTTGAACATGATTTTGACCCCCTTCAAAACGTAGGATTAACTCGAAATTTGGTATACTTATTAAGGACCGATGATAAATTCAATATTAAAAAAAATTATTGAGAAAATTGAAACTCAACTAAAAAATAAAAAATTATAAATATTTTATGAACAGATATGAGAGTAGAAGGGTTATTTTAATAATATCCTGAGAAGCAACCCACGCTTTTTTTACAATAAAATAATTTTTCTTACACTATTTTTAATTCAAATTTATTAAAAAAAAAAAAACTATTTTTTAGTTGGATTTTCTATAAAAATGTATTTTGTTAGTTTTTTTAAACTATTAATTATTTTTATGTAAGGTCGTCAGTCTAATTGGCAAAAAAATTGTGTTGTTTATAAATTAATTTTAGGGATGTGTTTTTCTTAAAGCAAATTATTATTGATTTTTTTTATTGCCCTTGTAGGCAGACAAGCACACGGCCAATTGATGGTGAGTGGTTACCGTCGCCCTTGGACATCAGCAATGCCAGGGGCAGAGCAAACCTGCGGCCTGCTGAAATTATGTATTTCTGTTCCTATTTTCCTTGTTTTTTCGTAACAGTAGGCATAATGATGGCAATATAACATAAACACAACACACTTCGCGGTCTTAGACAATTTACATAAAATTTACTGGTGGTAGGACCTCATGTGAGTCCGCGCGGGTAAGTACCACCACCCTGCCTATTTCTGCCGTGAAGCAGTAATGAGTTTCGGTTTGAAGGGCGGGGCAGCCGTTGTAACTATAATTGAGACCTTAGAACTTATATCTCAAGATGGATGGCGCGTTTACCTTGTATATGTCTATGGGCTCCAGTAACCACTTAACACCAGGTGGACTGTGAGCTCGTCCATCCCTCAAAAAAAATCAAATTAACAAGATTATAATGAGATTAACACAGCTTTCCGTTTGAGTTCCATTAACATTATTGAAGCTAAGGTATAATAAGTCTAACTAATATAACTTTAATGTCCGTGAAGGCTTTGCCGACAGGGACAAGTAAATAAATAAAACACGTCTGTCTGTAGTTTAAACGCACCCTCTGACAATACTTTTACTGTCGTTCGGAATGTATTTATATCACTGTATATATATATGTTTTTTGTTTATCCTTTTTCATGTAGTATTTTTAATAAATTTTCTTCGGTTTTCGCGAGTTGGAGTCACAATTCACTTCACTGGTGGTAGGATCTCTTGTGAGTCCGCACGGGTAGGTACACCACCCTGCCTATTTCTACCGTGAAGCAATAATGCGTTTCGGTTTGAAGGGTGGGGCAGCCGTCGTAACTATACTGAGACCTTAGAACTTATTTCAAGGTGGGTGCCGCTTGACGCCGATTTACGTTGTAGATATGTAGATGTATGTAGATTTTGGGGGTTGGTGCTTCCCGCTTCCGTAGGTTTAACCCGCGATCCCCTACAAGTGACCCCTGGGTGGTGCTAAACGGGAGCCGAAAACATAACCGGTGGTAGGACCTAGTCCGACTGGCTGGCGACCACCCTCCAACTAGAGTCCGCCGCCAAATAGCCTAGCTGTGTTCCGGCGTGTGGGTTGGAGAGCCAGTTCTATCCCTTCCCTTTCCCCTTACTTGTTGGGGTTGAGTCTTGGTGACGCCTGGAACTTGCGGAGCAGACGTGCGTGCGAACTCACGGGGCGTGATTGTTTGACGGGGGTATAGGGAGACCCAGTGAAACGGTACCCGCTGCCGCCCGCCGGTCAGTAGGGGACCTGAACCCGGGTGTCTCTACTAAACTCTTTTGTTCTGTGCGCGGTGTGAGAACTCGCATTGTCGTGATGGATGATGATGCGGCGGTTGCAGTTCTCTTTACGGAGTTCAGAAACGACCTGTGGCAAACAAATGCTAGCATACCATTCTGCATTAACCGTTCTTTGTCCCTCAAGAGGAATAGTCGTAACATGGCCGGTTTTGAAGACAAACGTGGCCACCATTTTTTTTGCAACACTCCGTGAACGAACAATTTTTGTTGGCTTTAACTCATTTTCGAACACCCAAACTCGTGACTGGTTTTTTGTTTCGGGTTCGTACGCGTATATCCAGGATTCGTCACCTGATACAATGTTGTATACAGCATTTGAGGATCCTGCGTGGAATCTTTCGAGAGTTCTGACGCACCAAGTAACGCGAGCCGCTTTTTGCTCTTCACAGAGCGAATGCGGTATCCATCGGGAAAACAACTTTTTTACACCTAATTGTTCATGCAAGATTATTTGTATTTGACTCATGCCAATGTCTAAAGTTGCCTGAATTTCGCGGTATGTCACATGTCGATCTTCCTCAATCAGCTTACGCACAGCATCAACGTTTTCTTGGGTGACTGCAGTTTTTGGACGACCTTGACGGGGATCATCACTGAGCTTGACACGTCCACGTTGAAACTCAGCAAACCAGCGATAAATTGTGGTTTTGGATGGGGCTTCATCACCAAATGCAGAAATCATCCGGTCAACACACTGTTTTTGTGTTAAACCACTTCGAAAGTCATAATAAATCATCGCTCTTGAATTTTCTCGAGTCAATTCCATTTTCTCAACGACTAAACAAGTTTGACAAAACCTCGTGACAAGACCGAGAATCTTTTTTAAATAAATAAATGGTATTCGATTTTTAAAACCAAGGAGTTTTCAATTAAAAAGATTTTAATATGACAGTAACAGTGGAAATATTCCATTCCCGATACTTTTAGTGCAGCCTAGTACTAATTTAAGATAAAATAAATTCAAGTACAAAATAAATTAATTAAGACTTTAACAGCAAAAAAATGCGGAAAATCAGTGAAAAAGACGGTTTTCCTCCCCTCTACCAAACTCAATTCCAACGAATAAAGGAATACTTCAGATCAAAGCTTGTATTTAATCTTCACTCGAAGCTCAATCTTCGTTTATTTGTTTATGGGTAGACCTTATATTTTGTTAATCGATTTATTATATACATTTTTTCCACTTTTGTAAATTTTTTTTTTTTGTTAAATTTAATAATAGAATTTTTGGAAATATAATTATAGATTTAAAAAAACCTATTTTTTTTTTTTTATTAAATTAATACTAAAATCGTGTTTTCAAAATTGATCAAAATCTTGAAAATACAAAAACTTTGATGGAGTTCCAATGATTGATAATATTCTACAATGGAAACTGATTACATACTATATCGACGGAAGAAGGCGGATTTATCCGGAAAGCGAATTGAGAACTTTAAAGTGGTTGTTAAGTGTTTTAAGTGTTAATCTATATATTAATACGTGAAGCAAAAACTTTGTATCCCTTTTTACGAAAATTGCGCGGACGGAGGAGTATGAAATTTTCCACACTTATAGAGAATATAGAGAAGAAGTGCACAATGCTAATATTTTTTTAAAATAATGCGTAAAAGATACATTAAATCAATAAAGAAAACATTACACACACTACATACCATGTATTTGACGCNCGTGAAGCAAAAACTTTGTATCCCTTTTTACGAAAATTGCGCGGACGGAGGAGTATGAAATTTTCCACACTTATAGAGAATATAGAGAAGAAGTGCACAATGCTAATATTTTTTTAAAATAATGCGTAAAAGATACATTAAATCAATAAAGAAAACATTACACACACTACATACCATGTATTTGACGCACACACGCATGCATAACTATTTATTGTCAAACTTTTGTTCTTGACGTCTGTTGTCAAATTGAGAATAGATTAAATATTATTTGTCTTTGTTAATATTTTTTATAGTGTAGTCTTGGCGAAATTTGTGATTATAGAAGTATAAAATACAATCATAATAGTGTACAAACTTACAATTCCCATTAATTATAGTCGAATTTCGACTACTGCGGGACCTCTAGTACAGTTTTAATTTATACTGCGGTATAATTTTTTTTTTTGCTTAGATTGGTGGACGAGCTCACAGCCCACTTGATGTTAAGTGGTTACTGGAGCCCATAGACATCTTTAACGTCACCCACATTGAGATATAAGTTCTAAGGTCTCAGTATAGTTAAAACGGCTGCCCCACACTTCAAACCGAAACGCATTACTGCTTCACGCCAGAAATAGGCACGGCCGTGGTACCTACCCGTCCGGACTCACCAGAGGTCCTACCACTAGTAACAATTCGATTCCCACATCGTACAAAAACACGATTAAATTTTTTCAAACAATTTAAAACTAGATCAACGCAATCTCACTTTAGTGAAAGAAAATTGCAAATACTATAGTTGATTAGACAAAAAAATATATTAAATAAAAATAAAACCATTATATTTCAAAGGCTTCGAAGAGAACAGTTTTAAAAATGAATTTAAAGGACATAGAATATTGACGACGCGAAAGTAATTTTTTTTTTTATTGCCCTTGTAGGCAGGCGAGCATACGGCCCACCTGATGGTGAGTGGTTACCGTCGCCCATGGACTTCAGCAATGCCAGGGGCAGAGCCAAGCCGCTGCCTACCGTTTAATACTCTCCACAAACCTCGTTTGAAGAAGGACATGTCATATGACTATCCCAACTTGACTCTAGAATTGAATTCAGTCAGTCTTTTCATTTTGTGTATGGAATCTTTGATGGATTTTACTAACATCGACTTGCACAAGCATTTTACTAAACAAACAGAGGATTTCAATTTTTCTTTCACAACATTACTAGACCGTCAAAGCAACGAAAAGGAAACGAACCACATACTCTGGAATCTAGTAACTGAATCACAAATTTATTGCCCCTGCTCTACGTAGAGACTGATTTATGTAGCGAGCGTAGACTCTATGCGGAAAAGCTCGCTTGATTTTTGAAGATACGTGGAGTTTTGTAGAGTGCTTAATGATTAATGTGATTTATTTAAATAATAGTTCTCGTAAAGAAGTTCGTAAAATAGAGCTTTTTATTAATTTTGTGTTCATATTTAATTTTCTATTTCTATTTTTAGTTTAAATTTCAAAGTACCTACCATTAATTACTTTGCACTACCTTTGGTTAACTGGTAGAGAATGCCTAAAGTATTAGGTCCGCAAATGTAGATAAATACGGGAAGTGAAATAAAGAGGTAATTAAATAAATAAATAAAATAGTTAAATTCTTAAGCTAGCGCTGGAATAGTGCTTTTAGTAATGGTCATCTCATGATTTCTCAAATCAGAGCATGAAAGTGGTAAAATCATAATGTTTCAACCTTCACAGTGGTATTATCGAAATCACTTACACTGAAGCCGATACGTTAGGCCAAGTTTACAGTCGACCTAATACTGAGTGTGTATGACAACTATACTCATAAGCAAAAGGCACGAATGCTTTTCGACAGGCAAATAGGCAGTATAGCGACACCTACCCGTGCTGCCTCTCGGCACGCCACGCTAAAACAGTAATAGCTTTTTTATTTTTATTGATCAGACGGTTGGACGAGCTCACAGCGCACTTGATGTTAAGTGGTAACCGGAATCAATGGAAGTCAATCGTCAATATTTTTTAAGTACGTATTTCATTAGAAAAATTGGTACCCGCCTGCGGGATTCGAACACCGGTGCATCGCTCGACACGAATGCACCGGACGTCTTATCCTTTAGGCCACGACGACTTCGGCTTTTTTGTTGCTAGATAGTTGGACGAGCTCACAGCCCACCTGGTGTTAAGTGGTCACTGGAGCCCATAGACATCTACAACGTAAATGCGCCACCCATCTTGAGATATAGTTCTAAGGTCTCAATATAGATACAACGGCTGCCCCACCCTTCAAACCGAAACGCATTGTTGCTTCACGGTAGAAATAGGCAGGGTGGTGGTACCTACTCGTGCGGACTCACCACAATGTCCTACCACAATGATCTGTGCGTCCTACCACCAGTGATTACGCAAATTATAATTTTGCGGATTTGATTTTTATTACACAATGTTATTCCTTCACCGTGGAAGTCAATCGTGAACAGTTAAGTACGTGTTTCATTAGAAAAAATTGGTGTCGCTCGATACGAACGCACCGGACGTCTTATCCTTTAGGCCACGACGACTTCAGCTTGGCAGATCAAGTGATGAAAGTGCCACTGGCGGCCACAAAAGACGATTACCGTGTCAAATATATCGGTCAACATCGTTACAGATTTTGTATAAATGTCTTATGTTCCGCTCTCCGCAAATCCTACTGTTTGAACGAGCACAGCACTACAAAGACTGGAGCCGACACAATAGCACGTACTCATGCTGACTGTGTACACTGGAGATGATGTCGAACAACTAGATGCGACAATGCGAACGCGGAACTAATAGTCAACGAATCAACGAATTATACTAGTGGTAGGACCTCTTGTGAGTCCGCACGGGTAGGTACCACCATGCTGCCTATTTCTGCCATGAAGCAGTAATGCGTTTCGGTTTGAAGGGCGGGGCAGCTGTTATAACTTAGAAAGAACTGAAGTCTGTACTAGGTTCAAAGACCTGTATTACTGGTCTCCAGGCTCCCTCCTTCTTAAGATAGATTAGGTTAGGTTAAGTCGTGAACGGATGCAGACTATTGTTGAAAGATCATTAGGTGTGATCATTTAAGAAGGTCAATATGCGCGCGCGCGCGTGTGTGTGTGTGTGTGTGTGTGTGTGTGTGTGTGAATGTGTGTGTATGTGGTGAGACCTTAGAACTTCAATCTCAAGGTGGGTGGCGGCATTTACGTTATAGATGCCTATGGGTTCCGGTAACCACTTAAAACCAGGTTGGCTGCGAGTTCGTTCACTCATCTATGCAACAAAAAAAATACAAAAAGAAGCAATTTAAGGGAAGGTTTTTTTTGTTAATTTATTCCGCCAAATGTGAATAGAATAACGCTGCATATGTTGCATGACAAAATTCCAACGAAATGACGTACTCACATCCTCCAGTAAACACTTAACACCAGGTGGGCTGTGAGCTTGTCCATTCATCTAAGCACTAAATAAAAAAACAGGATGTAATTAATTTTGTTTCTTCTAAAACTTCACATACTCCTACATACACGTCCTGAAATAATTTCTGCGACTGAGAAACATCATATTTATATGATGAAATATAAAGGTTGAACTTTGACGAATTGGTAATAAAGCATATTATGCATATATACTTGTCGCAAGAGGTGCATTTCAGTTCTAAGCATAAGCAGAGTTTTTTCAAGGTCATAAGAGTTAATGTTCTGTTATGTCAAAAGGAAGTTGACGTTCTCGGTGACGTCAGTGGCTCTCAAATATGAGGACCTCATTGCTTTAAATATAGAACGAACTCGCAAGATCATAGACAACAACAGATCATAGAAATATAATCTGTGTGGACAACACACCGTAAAAGCGGCCGCGGACTTTTTGGCGGGAACGCGAGGAGTGAAGTTGTGTGATTTGTTTTATTTTGTCTATTTAGTGTTTCTTCGGGTTTTAATGTGTAATAATGGTGGTTTATTAACTGTTTAATATCTGTGAAAGTGCACAAATGTGGGATAATGAAATAAAGCCGCTGGAGGTAACTTCTCGGGATCCTCCAAAAAGTCCACTGAAAAAATCTTAGTAAATGACCACCATTTTACTGAGATTATATTTCATCCCGTATCATCTCATTTAATTTCATCCCAGTTGATTAATGTCTCAAATTAATCATCTTCATTTCATTTCACTCCATAAAATCATTTTTCATAAAAATATGAATATAAATTAAAATAAGACATGACTTAAAGGTCTCAGTTACCAGGTCATAAAATCCCTTAAAAAAATAAATAAAGCGGCCGCTTATGACATGAGTATGATGTCGCAATTACATTATAAAACTTTGCTCTATTCACTACACGTACATTAATAACCGGCCGAGAACCGTGAGCGCTCGTGAACACCGCATATTTGAGGTTGTTTAGTGATAATGTAAATAAAATTTTAATAATTTCAATCACAGCCATATCTAGTAGCTACTAAATCTGTGTTCGCTCCCCTCTGACGCCATTGTACTCACACGATTCAAGTGAAATCGTTTCATACTCAGTCCTCGTGCTCTTCTGTTATATAACACGGCTTGCAGATGCCATATTCAGTTTTTTTAGGGGAAACATTTTCATAAATAAATAATAGTTTAAAAAAAAACAAAAAAATACGCTTTTATAGAAAATCCAACTAAAAAATAGAAAATAAATTTTAATAAATTTTAAATAAAAATAGTTTAAGAAAAAATTATTTTATTGTAAAGAAAGCATGGGGTGCATGGTATAAGTAGTTATAAATATTTTATGAACAGATATGAGTAGAAGAGTTATTTTGATAATATCCTGAAAAGCACCCCACGCTTTTTACAATAAAATCATTTTTCTCACAGTATTTTTAATTCAAATTTATTAAAATTTATTTTCTATTTTTTAGTTGGAATTTCTATAAAAGCGTATTTTTTTAGTTTTTTAAGCTACTATTTATTTTTCATTTTTTTGTTGAATTTAAATTCTTGAAAATTTTTTTTTCAATTTTTTTTTAATTTAATTGTCATCGGTCGGTAGATTCCGCGAAGCACTGCTTTCGCTAGGGCCAGTGTTAGCAACACACGCGGCCTGAGCTCCGTAAGCTCGCCTACACATCACCTACACGCCTCTCAAGGCTGTATAAACTTCTCCTTGCTGTATATCCAACTTCTCCTCTACTACAACATGAGGCCTACTACAACGCGAGGCCTACTATAACGCGATGTCCACTATAACGCGAGGCCTACTACAACGCGAGGCCCACTACAACGCGAGGCCCACTACAACGTGAGGCTCACTACAACGCAAGGCTTACTACAGCGTGAGGCCTACTATAACACGAGGCCTACCACAACACGCGACCTACCAATAAAAACAATATTAATCTATTATTTGACCACAGACTTTAAACAATAATAAACGTTTCACAATTTACATCAACAAAGAGTATATTTACAAATATGTGTTTGGTATTTTTATAAACATGGTAGTGTGTTTAATGTTTGTGAATCAATGTCCGTATCTTACAATCGACATAACCTCAGGACGTTGACTGAATACCGGTCGTTTTCATTTCGCAATTTCTATTCTATTCTATTCTATCAGCCCATGGACGTCCACTGCTGGACACAGGCCTCCCCCAAGCCTCGCCACAAAGACCGGTCCTGCGCTGCCTGCATCCAGCGGACCCCCGCGAACCTCAAGAGATCGTCGGCCCACCTTGTAGCGTGGGTAGGCCTCCCACATCTCGCAATAAATGAAACCAAATAAGTACACTTGTATAAGTGGCGGATGAAAGGCAATTACATGCAGCAGAGATGCGAATGTTGCGATGTATGTGTGGAGTAACGAGGATGGCGAGAATACGGAATGAACATGTTAGAGGAAGTCTGAAAGTGGCACCTGTGACAGAGAAGCTGAGAGGTGCGCGTTTATGGACATGTGATGAACTAAATGACAATGAGGTTTGTAAGAGTTTTAACTATGAATGTGGAAGGCTTTAGCGGAAGAGGAAGAACTAGAAAGAGAGAGAGAGAGAGAGAGGAGTGAGTGTTGAGATGACGGCTGATAGAAGAGAATGAAAGAGATAAATTAACTGTACCGACCCCACCTAGTGGGATAAGGTGGAGATAAAGAAAAAGATACGTATCAGTATGAATATTGTTACACCAAAATGTACATAGCTGTTAATTCTTAATAATATAATCTGTGATACTATAAAAAATACCGCCAAAATAATTAAAAATTTACAACCACGTGAAACTTTTGAAACTTTGACGTTTGAGGACAAACTTGAATAAAATATACAATGGTTATACGTCACAACTATTTTTGTATAGTATCATTCATGGGTTCCTGTCAGCACTTTACATCAGGTGAACTGTGAACTCGTTGGCACAGATATTACAAAAAAAAAACAACAATTAACATCAGTACAGCACAATCTTTCTTGTTGTTTTTTTTATTAGTCACCAGAAATACTAATAGTCTTTACCAACACATTTCTATAGAATAGACAAAAAATAAAATCGTGTTACATTAGCAGCGCTGTGTAAGAGGTTTTGGCCCTTAATTTATTGCTCCGCCCTTATGGGGGCAGTTATACGAGAGCCTTATTAGGGGATTTTTTCATTAACAAGACCCGCAATCGGGATGGGTAACCGAAATTAAATGCACAAATGTATTGCCCTACAGGGCCCTCTTAAGGGCAATTGACCTCCTTGATTAGTCAATTGTTAATTGGATGTTAATTGTTTCCGCATATTGTTGCCGTGATTTTGTTTTCTATTGTTCCTATGGGTAAAATCGCCAATAAGTCGCCAGAAATCAAGGTTTAGTCTAAAGTTGTTATTGTTGTTGTTGTCTATTGGCTCCGGTGACCACTTAGGATCAGATGGGCCGTGAACTCATTCACCTATCTTAGCAAAAACAAAAAAAGCAGGATAATCTCACAGGCACTTTACTGTGGTACAACCAATACTAGTTCTACTTTCAGTCAAGCTAAATAGTCATTTTTATTTTAAGCTAGCTGGCTGACCCGGCAGACTTCGTAGTGCCTCAATCGATATATAAAAGACCTAAACTTTTGTATAAAATAAACATAAAACAAGCAAAAGGAATCCGTCCGACGGATTTTTATTTACTTCCGAGCATTTTCATATTTATCTACCTTTTAAACCATCTCTGGACTTCCACAAATACTTCAAGACCAAAATTAGCTAAATCGGTTCAGCCGTTCTCGAGTTTTAGCGAGACTAACGAACAGCAATTCATTTTTATTTATAGAGATTATTATTAAGCAAAACATCTATGCAAACACGGAAAATTATTTGTTATTAATTACTACAGAACTATAATTGCATTGCGGTTTAGAATAACAATTGGATGAACAATAGAAGAAACCCAATTTAAATTGCTGAAACCGTTTAAGGACCAAATAATGAAATAATAGAACTATTTTCAAAGATCACACCTAAGAAATCTTGGAACCGGTGCGAACATTTCAAAAGCAAAATAAACAAACACACATCCAATAAACAAGGAAGTGTCGGGCTTAACAAAAATATGTTTACCCATTCGCTATGTCGAGTGCATGAAATTTCCCAAAGGAAAACCGCGAGGATTCTGTTGAAAAGGCACTGGTTTAAGCCGTTCGGACCGCGTTAAAATTTTTTTTGTGTTTTAGTTTAATCTAACAGAGAGGTTTCCATTTCAGGAACCATTGTTGGTTAGCTAATAAAAGTACTTCTGCATCTTCTTCGAAAGAATTTTGTGGTACTACGTATATATCACCGATAGATTCCGATGATGCGCACCTTATAGATAACACAACATATAGTCTAGTCTTACAGGTATTTAAGGTAAGGTAAGGATTATAAAATACCGCGCAGTCTATCACCCTTGCGCTGATGGACCAAATCAAATCCCTCACCGATCAGTGTAGGGCTTAAAGAAACCAGAAAATAGCGAGATATAGATAGACTTGATTGGATCATGAAAAAATTATCTCTTCAAATACTTTGCGAATTAACGCAATGGTTCCAGGTGAAACCTGCTTCGACAACGGATGGGGTACCGATAATGGAATCATCTCAATCATCTCAAACAATCCCTCAGAGTATTCCCCACGGAGCATCCGGTGTAAAAAACTTAGATAGCCGTAGTCTCTCCATGGACCAAACGATCTCAGTATTGCAATTACCGACAATCCAAATGGTCCTATTCTGTACAGACTCAAATGGATGCTCGTTTTTGAAGCCGTCAAGTACAGAAATGAGAGCAGTATCTATCTAACGAAGACGCTTCACTCTCTTAAACATTTGCAGCATGTTATTATTGACTTATTTATATGTCGGAACATCAGTGGAAATAGCTGTGTTAAATAAGATTGGAAACGTCAGGTTAATTACCTGGGTGGAATCGGAGATGGCGCTGCGATCGTAATTGTTTATGGGTAGACTTGTTCTTGACTCGTTCAATAGGCAATGACGTATGGCAAGTGTCAGTGAATCTGTGGATGACGTCTGAAATTTGAAGAGTTAGACTATACAGAGTAGAGGTAAGGAGAACCGTCTCATATGGGAGAAGCTTAAAAAACTGCTGTCCCACTTTCAGCACTAAATTCAACAGTTCAAAAATCCTCCAGAATGACGCAAGAATAGGAGACATCGATTGCATTTTCTTATCAGCTTTAAATAAAATACTTTTGTGATTTTGTAGTGCTTACAGTTCTTTCGTCATTTTTTATTTCTATATCTTATTCTAATAACTTTCAGCGCCTTTTTTAAAATTACCCGGTTGCTACTGTAGCGCCACCCATATTTAGCAGATTTTAAAGCACATACAGAGACGGTTCTTCTTACCTCTACCCTCCATAAGTTAAACTATGATGGTGGGATTACTAGACAGTCATTTGAGTGCGGAAGCATTCACTTTTGAGGCACCATTGCGGTCGCACGCATCTCTGAGATCACCACATTTCTAGCTGCTATTATTTAATTGAGTTCTTATTTCGAGTCTAACCTACAAATGACTGACCACAAGGACACAGATAATGATGATGATGATGATCGGGAAGAGCTCAACCCGACATATATATTAAATGTGCTTAATATTAACGCAGTCCCTTTTGGTGTGTATGTGTATGTGTTGATATCTTTCGAACAGTCTGGGATACCAAAAAATACCGTCTCTTGAATTCACGTAAGTATATTTGATTTAACCGAAATCATTTTTTTCCCTAAAGTAATCGATTTTATCAACTGGAATTATTCCAAGAAAAAGGAATCCTGTATTTACAAGGTCATGTCTAGTTTGATACATTGCGACACGAGCCTAAAATAATTAGGGTTGTTCTTTTATTAGTTATTTAAATGAATAACTAATTATTAATTAAGTCTATTTATTTGTTTTTTTTATTGCTTAAATGGGTGTGTGGACGAGGTGTTAAGGGGTTACTGGAGCCCATAAACATCTACAACGTAAATGCGCCACCCACCTTGAAATATAAGTTCTAAGGTTTCAGTATAATTACAACGGCTGCCCTACCCTTCAAACCGAAACGCATTACTGCTTCACGGCAGAAATAGGCAGGGTGGTGGTACCTACCCGCGCGGACTCACAAGAGGTCCTACCACCAGTAACCAGCGCTTAGATCTGTACCATAAGCGCGTCACCAGGGCCGACAACAACAGCTTTGGTGATCTCATAGCTTAAACTACTACTCTAATTATCAACAGCAGTCGTCCTATAACAAGCAAATGTCGCAGCCTCAACCGGTCCATCGCAGCGGACTCAATTCACTGCCTGGTCCAATGCAGCTCAAGGCGCATCCACACACGGGGTGACACATCACTGCCGTGACAACTCTGCATCATATAGACATATCGGAATGTAGACGCATCATTCAAATTCAGTCTCTCAAAGAACTCAGTCTTCGAAAACCACTTACAAGCTAATCTCAGCTTAGAGAAAAGATTTTTTTATTTAGTTTTATTGCTTAGATGGATGGACGAGCTCAGAGCCAACCTGGTGTTAAGTGGTTACTGAAGCCCATAAACATCTGCGATGTAGATGTCGTCTCCCACCTTGAGATATGAGTTCTAAGGTATCAGTACAACGGCTGCCCCACCGTTCAAACCGAAACGCATTACTGCTTCACGGTTGAAATAAGCAGGGCGGTGGTACCTAACCGGGTGGACTCACAAGAGGTCCTACCACCAGTAAAGATATAGCACAAAGAATTGAACAAAGACCTAAATCGCGCTAAGCTTCCAAATATACAAGTTCCTAACAACTTTCGGAGCGTCGATCCCGTTAACAATAGCACGCACTCTGAAGATGATCTTCGCTTTCGTAATAGTCACCGAAAGCCCCCATACAAAGATATTAACAATTAATTATAGACTAGTCACACCCCTAGCTGGCTGTATGCCAAAAGAAGTCAAGTGTGAGCGAATTGGTGTTTTACCATTAGTATCATGTAAGTAGGTATAGTTTGGTTATTTTTTGTACCTAATAGATAAGTTACTTTTATGGTTTTCATATTTCTTCTATTACGTTTCAAATTAGTTTTTTTTTTTTGACTACGGTACATTATTATTATATTTGTCTGTACAATATAAAGAGATGGTTGAAGCCAAAATATGAATTATTCTGTGCCTTAAGGTTTGTGTGGATGAAATCTGAAAACTAATTTCGGGCATAATTTTTTTATGATGTCGATGTTTTTAATACGCTTTTATTAGCTTCAGACGTATGTATGTATGTAACGGAATCTTTGAACATGATTTTGACCCCCTTCAAAACGACGGATGAACTCGAGATTTGGTATACTTATTAAGGACCGGTGACAATTCAATATAAAAAAAATGAATAAAAAATATTGAAAAAATTGAAATTTAGCTAAAAAATGAAAAATAAATAATAGTTTAAAAAAACCATGCACCCCACGCTTTTTTTTACAATAAAATAATTTTTTCTTACACTATTTTTAATTCAAATTTATTAAAATTTATTTTATATTTTTTAGTTGGATTTTCTATAAAAGCGTATTTTTTTTTGTTTTTTTAAACAATTATTTATTTTTGTTAAATGACAACTTTTATACACACTGCGCGCTCGCGTGCGTTCGTTGGGATCTCGGGCAACGAACCGAGCAGTGACAAATTTGTATTAGAGCTGTCGAATTTTGTACTTTAGTTGCCCAGACGAAGAAATATACCTTTTTTTCCTAACTATGTCAATAGCCTTGAGAGGCTATATCAACGTTACTCTATCGTGTAGGTGAGCTCTCGGGGCTCAAACCAGGAGGTGTTGCTAACACTAGGCTTAGCAGGAGTAGTGCTCCGCAGAATCTACCAGCGGATCGGAATTGCGATCCCCTGAGAAGACCCGGCGAAGAACTCAATGGGTCGCGTCTACGTGAGCGTGAGGTTACAATCTATTGTTTCTTAAAACTAATTCACAAGACATGTACGGATTAGCAAAACACGCTGTACCGCAGAATTCATTAGCACAATGTTTTTCTTTTTTTCTTGCTTATATGGGTGGACGATCTCACAGCCCACTTGGTGTTAAGTGGTTACTGGAGCCCATAGACATCTGCAACGTAAATGCACCACCCACAACACGCATCTACTGGCTTATTTCATTCTCTTCGGATTTCCTTCGTACACATGATTACTTTACTACACCAATTATTTGTTTTCATTGAATTTTCATGACTCAACGCGAAAACCGTACGTATCTGTAAAAATATTAATTGATATTTTTTTGGAAATTAGCACAAACTTCAAATACACGAAAACTGTAAAGTATGAAGATAAGTTTTATTTTTTATTTATTTTTTATTTCTTAAGATGGATGGACGAGCTCACAGCCCACCTGGTGTTAAGTGGTTTCTGGAGCCCATAGACATCTACAACTTAAATGCGCCACCCACCTTGAGATAGAAGCTCTAAGGTCTCAGTATAGTTACAACGGCTGCCCCACCCTTCAAACCGAAGCGCATTACTGCTTCACGGCGGAAATGGGCAGGACGGTGGTACCTACCCGTGCGGACTCACAACAGGTCCTAGCACCAGTAACACTGCGAAATTAAGCCGTAAAAGTAGCTTAAATTTGAACAGCTTGACCTGTATTTGATTATTTATGGCTGAGTGACTCGGTGGTGCATTAGTTAGAGCCCCTGACTGTTACGCTGAGGGTCGTGGGTTCGATTCCCACATCGGGCAACATTCTTGTGATGAACAGGTCTGTTTGCTTTTTGTCTGGGTGTTTACTGTCTATTCATTTATATATTTATAATGACATGGAATACTTCACAATGAATAAACAATAAAAGGCTTAATTTCGTTTTCTGTGATACAATAAAAAAACAACATTTAAAGCCCATAATCTCTTTTAAAATTAATTTAAAAAATTAAACAATATCATTAAACTATACAAAACTGAACTTTCTTGTCACTCAACGAACAGACAGGTGAGTGATTCCGTCTTAGAAAAATCATTTTATTAAAACTAAAGAATTTTAAAGGTTTTAAATGATGAAGGTTTTTCTTGACATATTTAAACGTACTAAGGGTTCCGCAGTAGTCGGAATTCGACTATAATTAATTGGAATTGTATAATAAGTTTGTACATATGGGCGCAAATGCCACTGTTGGCAATAATTAACTTAATAATATATAGTTTAGTTTATTCTATGTTAATATTTATTTATTATTAGCAACAAAACTGTTATTCTACCATATTTAATTATTAGCAGACACTGTTTTGATGTGAAAATGTTCAGAATATGTTTAATGTTTATATTATTGTTTAAAAACACAAATGACTATAAATGATTAAATATGAATAAAGCATAAATATTAATAATAATTTATATTATAATTAACAGTACTAATAATTTAATTAAGTATTGTAATTGTTATGCAATGATGTTGTTGGCGCCATCTATTATTAGGCTGGATAATAACAATGTTAGTTAATATTAATTAAAAGTAATTAATGTAAAATAAATTAAATGTGAGTCATGTAAAATCACTAAAATATGTATTTTGAATATTAAGCTATGTTTTGTGAATTGTTTCGCAGTAATTACATTTGTTTGTATAAAAGAAGTTGTAGTTGCTATAACCAACACAAAATGGCTAATTGTGTAAAAACCACTGAATAACTCAGGCGTGGCTTTTTGTTGTAAACAAGTAATGTTAAAGTTTTATAGAATTGTATTGTATTTTCATTGTAAAAGAACTTATGTGTGTAAATCCTGGTGTAACGCCGACATACACTATTATGATTGTATTTTATACTTCTATAATCACAAATTTCGCCAAGGCTACACTATAAAAAAATATTAATAAAGACAAATAATATTTAATCTAATCTCTCAATTTGACCACAGACGTCAAGAACAAAAGTTTGACAATAAATAGTATGCATGCGTGTGTGCGTCAAATAGATGGTATGTAGTGTGTGTGTAATGTTTTCCTTTATTGATTTAATGTATCTTTTATGCATTATTTTTAAAAAATATTAGCATTGTGCACTTCTTCTCTATATTCTCTATAAGTGTGGAAAATTTCATGCTCCTCCGTCCGCGCAATTTTCGTAAAAAGGGATACAAAGTTTTTGCTTCACGTATTAATATATAGATATAAGTATGTACATATGTCAGTCACTGGTACCCATAATACAGTGTATCCTTATTTAAGACTGAACGTCGTAATTTGTTCTCAGGTTTTTATCTTATACCTTTAAACGAGCAATTCTTGTATATTCATATTATATATGTATATAATCTGAATCTCGGAAACGGCTCCAACGATTTTCATAAAATTTAGTATACAGAGGATTTCGGGGGCGATAAATCAATCTAGCTACGATTTATTTTCAGAAAATGTTGTTTTATTCGTGTTTTCAATAATCAACTCTTCGCGACATCTATTGGCGAATAATAATACTATTTTTCTTAATTGAGGGCAACTAACCGCTTTAAAGACACAACAAGATGGCGTTATCAAAAAAAAAAAAGGTCATCATCTAGTTTATTATTATTTAAGTAAAGGAATCTGTATACATAATTTTCACTAACATCAAGACGACTTTGAAAGTAACTAATATAGTCTTCAAGCATTTCCAAACTTTAGTATTAAGCGTGTAGCCTCAAAATATTCCCTGAAACTCTCATTGTACAGAATCGAATTTTCGGAATGTCTGATCTGTTAGAGATTTATTAGCGAACTAGCAGCCCGTTCCGGCTCCGCTCGGGTCTTTAAGAAAAATTTCAACGAGGTTGTTTTATTTTTTTAAATAAAAGAACACTTATTGCGGCGTAACTATAATAGTTAGACGTATGCTGTCGCGACACTTTTTGTAATTAATAATGAGTTCAACAAAGTCGTAGTACGTTATTTTATTCTATCATCAATAGTTTTCGCAGAGCACGCGATGTAAAGAATACTTTAGGTAATTTTTTACACCTTGGGTTACATTATTGAACTTTTAGTAAGGATCCCTAAATATTTTTTCAAAAAAGATTGCCTATGTCACCCGAGAATAGTGTAGCTTCCAAACAGTGAAAGAATTTTTCAAATCAGTTCAGTAGTTTAGGAGCCTATCCAATACAAACAAACAAACAAATCTTTCCTCTTTATAATATTATTATATTATATATAGTATAGAAGATTAAAATTTACACGATGAGTTTGATAATGATATTACAGTTAAAAATAGGGACCTTAGAACTCATATCTCAAGGTGGATTACGGCATTTATGTCGTAAATGTCAATAGGCTCCGGTAACCACCTAACATCGGTTGGACCGTGAGCTAGTTTACCCGACTGAACAATAATATCTACCAATAAGTTTTTTTACGACAGAAAAATTACAAGCACTGCTTATCATATAGTTTTAGAAACTCGTCACTACATAGTATAAAACAAAGTCGCTTTCTCTGTCCCTATATCTTTTTTTTTTTTATTGCTTAGATGGGTGGACGAGCTCACAGCCCACCTGGTGTTAAGTGGTTACTGGAGCCCATAGACATCTACAACGTAAATGCGCCACCCACGTTGAGATATAAGTTCTAAGGTCTCAGTAAAGTTACAACGGCTACCCCACCCTTCGAACCGAAACGCATTACTGCTTCACGGCGGAAATAGGCGGGTTGGTGGTACCGTCCCTATGTATGCTTAAATCTTTAAAACTACGCAACGGATTTTGATGCGGTTTTTTTTAATAGATAGAGTGATTGAAGAGTAAGGTTTATATGTATAATAATATCCATTAAATAGTGGAGAAATCAATAATAAATTACAGTTTCCTAAGCGAAGCGAGGGCGGGTCGGTAGTACACTATATAGTACACTGATAGTTTATAAATAGATGAATTTATTTAGGATATTTCAACCGTCATCATCGGCCAGACACACACCCACTGATGCACATACGAGTAACAACCCAATGTTGGTCACAATCAACGTTCCTACGCTGCGAACATGAGATTCAATAGACATATATATATAAGCTCCTTCGTGAGGCTTGATGAAATTCTCGTCGACTACTTCGAATGATAAACCGTCGACGTCGCCCAAAGCACGTCATTACGGATCCTCCTGATCCATTAACGGTGCTTTTAGGCACCACAAGCACCGGTCACCGTCCTCGTTGAACCCGTCGCTTGCGACGAAGGTCTCGACGAGCGAATTAACCCATAGACACAGCCCACTGAGTTTCTCGCCGGATCTTCTCAGTGGGTCGCGTTTCCGATCCGGTGGTAGATTCTGTGAAGCACTGCTCTTGCCAGGGTCAGTGTTAGCAACTCTCCGGTTTGAGCCCCGTGAGCTCACCTTTTTTTTTTTTTTTTTATTGCTTAGATGGGTGGACGAGCTCACAGCCCACCTGGTGTTAAGTGGTCACTGGAGCCCATAGACATCCACAACGTAAATGCGCCACCCACCTTGAGATACAAGTTCTAAGGTCTCAAGTATAGTTACAACGGCTGCCCCACCCTTCAAACCGAAACGCATTACTGCTTCACGGCAGAAATAGGCAGGGTGGTGGTACCCACCCGCGCGGACTCACAAGAGGTCCTACCACCAGTAAAACCTACAAACGTTAGGGTGAAGCTGAAATAGCCTTTCAAGGCTATCAGCATAGGTAGGAAAAAAAAAGTCGACTACTCGCTACCAACAAAGAAATTACAATAAAATAAAATAAAAAAACCCGTACCACTGATTCTCGTGCACTGGAGTGATTGCATCGCATTCGAGTCGTGAATAATACGTAGATGCAAATTGATCAAACGCTACATATCACGCGTCAATTGATGCTGTTCCGAAATGCATTGAAAATTATTGAACAACTCATCTTACTTAGGGCTTTTTTATCCTCACTAACGCGCAATATAATTTAGGTCTTTGAAATTGAATTCCCATACGTGATTAATAATTTTAGAGTTCTAGTTAAAGTCCTTACTGGATGGATCCCATCAAATCTAATAACTCTTGCACTAGACACCTTCAGCTCTAATACTAGGATCAGACTTAGGGACTCTGGTAACTGTACTAGTCGAACTCACCAAAGAGTTCGACGTGCAACCTAATCCTGCCCCCTGAATTTCTCGCCGGATCTTCTTAGCGGTTTGCGATTCTGATCCAGTAGAAGATGCTTTCGCTAAGCAACTGCCCTTGAGTTGTTAGGTCTTCTCGGAGACGCTCGAGCAAAACTTAGCATTTCCCAACCTTTCTGGCTGAGCATTTGCTCGCCCAGCTGTCCTAGTGAAACTGGAAAGGCCTTCGGACTACCAGTAACCATTCCTTCCTATAAAAAAGTTGTAGTGGTCTGTGAGCATACTTAGATATTTCCTGTTTATTTCGGTCACACAGCAGTCCAATGCAATAATATTTGAACCTTACATTCCACAGCACTTTTTTTAACCTATTCTAGTAACCTCAAGGGGCTATAATAGATTCTTCGGGCGAGTAGGTGAGCTCACGGGGAGACGTTGTAGGTGAGCTCACGGGGGGACGTTGTAGATGAGCTAACCTGACTTTTCTACTGGTGGTAGGACCTTTTGTGAGTCCGCGCGGGTAGATACCACCATTCTGACTATTTCTGCTGTGAAGCAGTAATGCGTTTCGGTTTGAAGGGTGGGACCGCCGTTGTAACTATACTGAGATCTTAGAACTTATATCTCGAGGTGGGTGGCGCATTTACGTTGTAAATGTCTATGGGCTCCAATTACCACTTAACACCAGGCGGGCTGTGAGCTCGTCCACCCATCTAAGCAAATAAAAAAAAAAAAACACTAATCCTAGCTAGAGTAGTGCTTCGCAGAATTTACCATCGGATCGGAAACGCGACCCACCGAGAAGATCCGACGAGAAACTCAGTGGACTGTGTCTGTGTTAATTTACTCGCCGAGCCCTTCGCAAGCGTTCGACGAGAACGATGACCTGTGCTTGAGGTACCTAAAGGCACCGTTAGTAGATTGGGAGGATTTCCACGGCACATTGTGATCTCCGTTCTTAAGTAGCCACTAACGCCAGATACCAAGTAAAAACACATTCCGTATCCAAATGGCCCGCATAAAATTTGTCATGTCTGACTGTTCGTAAATCACAGGAGTTTCATTCGGAGACTATTATTGGACCCATATAGATGAAATTTTTATGATGGGTCTGCAATCGTATCGCAGCTACGAAACAAAGTTATTAGGGATGGCACTTGACCGTTACCTAAGACCCTGTTTTATGATGAACCTTGATGGATACATGCTTACTTTGGGCTAATGATAAGATCGTAGTCTCAGCAAACGTCATCAATAGAGTTTAGTTCCAAACGTCAAGTACATAATTCAGTTGGGTAAGACCACAGTAAAACCGATGGTAACACTATTTTTCAGAGGTTTGACAATTGACGCTGTTTGACAGTTGACGTTTGAGATATCGTTTTACGGTAAAGAAAGGACCGCCGTTATTCCGTATGGGAACGGAAAAACAGCGTCAGCCCTAAAACAAGGTGACGTCATCCTACGAACGTTATTAAACTTTTCCAAAATATAATCAAAATTAAGGATTCACATATGCAACTTCTCTGTGCTGTCTACGGGCCACAATAGCACCACCCAGTAGACCGTGAACCGCTATGCTCAGCCACGTGAAAATTTCACTTTATCTCAATTTGAATTGTTTCCACAGCGCTCAAGGAAACGGAACATAAGGAGGGCGGATATAATTATCGTCCACAACATGACGTCTGCGTTGTTTTCACGGATGACGTCACTCTGTGGTAGGGCTGTCACTTGAGTATAAAAGTAGCGTTGTTATGGCGTTAATAAAATCCGTCCGAGGCGTAAACCTTGCTATAGACTTAACACTCAAATAGAATAGATTATAATCACTCAAATAGAATAGACTATAATGGCAAATTGAAGTTGATAATTTATTTAAGAAGTACGAAACCATTTTTTAAACATAATGATCCTTATTAAAAACAAAAAACATCATAATTAATCAGACAAAAAAACCGCGCATGAAAGCAACGAACTAATAAAATCACTAATAAAGTATAACATATTTACAATAAATTAAATAATACTATCAGATATTTCTTTTAAAAGCAAAGCTCCTTAACTTATAAGAAAACTTATAAGCGGAAAAATTAAGCTATTTCAAAAAATTTTGCAATTGCTATAGTTTAAAAAAAAAAGGTGTAACATAATATAATGCAATTTCTAAAGAACATCAATGGGAAAATCGGTAAAATCAGCACAAAGTTCAGTGACCGATTTCATTACTTAATAGGTCCACTGTCGTTAACATAACAACTAGAGCTCCCTCACTCTGGAGCCCTAACCACTGGTGGCTTGTGTCGTAGACACCACCATCAGCGGAAACTTTTATTACATCGTCTCAAACTTTTTCGGTCTGTGTGTTGCATGTCGCGTGACGGTCGGAGTAGGGATAAAGTGAAAGGCGCTCGTCAGAGCAGCCAAGGCCAATATGGCGGCGCCTACAGTTTGCAGCAGCTGACCATGTAGTGTATAGACTATTACTCAATTGTGCCAGTTCTCCACGCTATTTTGTTTGTCAGAGTTAAATGTCTATAATGTGAAAAAAAGTTTCATTTTTACCTTGGTTTCATAAAACCACACAATTTTTTATATTTTACAATTAATAAGATTTTAAATAATATCTATACTAATATTATAAAGAGGAAAGATTTGTTTGTTTGTTTGTTTCGAATAGGCTCCGAAACTACTGGACCGATTTGAAAGATTCTTTTTCCATTAGAAGCCGACATTGTCCCTGATGAACATAGGCTACTTTTTTTTTTTTTTTTTTTGTTTCATGTGTGTTTTAATGTTTCCGAAGCGAAGCGAGGGCGGGTCGCTAGTAGTAAAATAATAATAACTAATAACAAATCACGCACGATCATCCGGGCCCTAAATTAGGATTCCCTGTGTTAGGGTACCAGAGACTGATAAACATACTTATATATGTTTAAATATACACATACATAGATAATATACTCCCAGACAAAGAGCAAACAAGCAAGTTCGTCACGCAATGTTTGCTCGATGCGGGTATCGAACCCACGACCCTCGGAGCAACAATCAGGTCCGCTAACTACTGTATAATCGAGTCATTGCATTTATATATTACATTATGTATAATGGCTCCTCGTGTCATGGGCGACTCCGTTCGCTTTGACCACGTTATTACGGATCCCCCTAATCCATTAACGGTGCTCTGAGGTGCCACAAACACCGGTCATCGTCCTCGTCGAACCCGTCACCTGCGACGAAGGGCTCAGTCAGACCACCCACAGACACAGCCCACTGAGTTTCTCGCCGGATCTTCTCAGTGGGTCGTGTTTCCGATCCGGTGGTAGATTCTGCGAAACACTGCGTTGCTAGGGCCAGTGTTAGCACCACTCCGATTTAAGCCCCGTGAGCTCACCTACATGTTAGGGTGAAGCTGAAATATCCTCTCAAGGCTATCAGCATAGGTAGGGAAAAAAATCGCTTTGAGTCATCCATGGGCTTCTATAACCACTCAATACCTGATGGAAAGTCAGAGAAAATGTCACCAAAGAAAAGAAAAAAACGCTCAACTCGTCAGCCCTATCCGGGAACCAGTACAGGGTCGTGATACGTGAAACTGGTTTTTTCATTAAACCATCCGCTCCCCTCGTGACTCCGCAGCGAGCCCTCAAGCAATTCTCAAGGCACTCCGGGGCACAATTCAAACTTGCTTTATAACCGATCCAAAGTTCGAGTGGATTCATATTTCGGGGGGCGCCCGACTTGCAGACTAGGTCATTGGAGCGGTTAAAGTTGCAAGTAATATAGCTCAATCGGATAACAACTAAAATGTATCTGTCGCTGTTGAAGTCATTGGCAAACAGAAGTTTTTGACCTATATGCAAACTATGACAGTCAAAGTACCATTGTTTGTGAACGAAGTCGCTCTGAACTGGATCGCGCCGACACAATCTGGTTCGATCCGGAATATAACGGGTATTATTGAATTTCGAAAAGTTTCGGGTGATTTGAATTCGTGTTTCGCGTTTCGCTTTAGATGTTACTTTGGAAACAAACTCGAATATATTGTTTTTATTGATTAAAATACGTATATGTGATATCGTCTAGGTGTTTTTTTATAATTGTCAAAGAAAGATGAAGATTGATAATAAGGTCGCCTTTTTTTTTTTTTAATGGCTTACATGGTTGGACGAGCTCACAGCCCACCTGTTGTTAAGTGGTTCCTGGAGCCCATAGACATCTACAACGTAAATGCGCCACCCACCTTGAGATATAAATTGTAGGGTCTCAGTACTAACGCATTACTGCTTCACGGCAGAAATAGGCAGGGCGGTGATACCTACCCGCGCGGACTCACAAAAGGTCCTACCGCCAGTAGTCGTCTTCTTGAGTCCGCACGGGTGGGCACCACCACTCCGCTTATTCCTACCGTGAAGCAGTAACGCGTTTCGATTTGAAAGGTGGGGCAGCCGTTGTACTGTAAAAACTGAGACCTAAGAACTCTTATCTCAAGGTAGGAGGCGGCATTTACGTTGTAGATGTCTATGGGCTCCGGTAACCACTTAACACCAGGTGGGCCATGGGCTCGTCCACCCATCTAAGCAATAAATAAAAAATAAAAATGTGACGGTATTAACTTAATGATCACACACGGAAAATCACTTAAAACGGCAACTTCATTTGCTCATTCACTTAGCGTAACACAAAACTCAAGACCAGTACATCAGTGTGCTTAGTGCGAGTTTTTAAACGTTCTCGATAGCGTAAAAGTTAGCTTAGCGTTAGTTAGTATAGCGTTTGACGCTAGGGGTGCTGTTCCAACCGCATACAAAATTGGGTTAACTTTTACACTATAGAGAACGTTAAAAAACTCGCACTAAGCACACAGATAGCTAGCTACACATGCTTAAAGTATACCCACTTAATAACTTAATTAAATAAGGGGGCCATTACTTGAAGCAGAGACTTGAACGGAAAGTGCTTAACGGCTCCCATGGACGTCTCAACTCACTCGTTGTCAAGAAATAGAGATAGCAGCTACACTCAATTTAGAAAGACTTCATTTTGAGGAACGATAGTATAAGTGTCGTGGCGTGCAACCTCTATGCCCACTGAGTTTCTCGGCCCACTGAGTTTCTCGCCGGATCTTCTCAGTGGGTCGCGTTTCCGATCCGGTGGTTGATTCCGCGAAGCACTGCTCTTGCTAGGGCCATTTTCAGCACCTCCGGTTTGAGCCCCGTGAGCTCACCTACATGTTGGGGCGAAGCTGATATAGCCTCTCAAGGCTATCAGCATAGGTAGGAAAAAAAAAGTGCAACCTCTTTGACTGGACATAGACTAAGACAGAGACTTGATAGGTTATTCGAAAAGAAACAAAAGAAATGGAACGAGGATAGACGTGTTTGGCAGTAGTGATCATTGATAATACGCTTAATATTTAGCAGTGATTATTTTTAATGCCTTCCTAAAAGACTTGCATATGGGTGCAAACGCTACTATTGACAATAATTAACATGATTTTCAGTTTAGTTTTTTTTGTTGCTTAGATGGGTGGACGAGCTCACAGCCCACCTGATGTTAAGTGGTTACTGACGCCCATAGACATCTACAACGTAAATGCGCCACCCACCTTGAGATATAAGTTCTAAGGTCTCAGTATAGTTACAACGGCTGCCCTATCTTTCAAGCCGAAACGCATTACTGTTTCACTGCAGAAATAGGCGGGGTGGTGGTACCTACCCGTGCGGAATCACAAGAGGTCCTACCACCAGTAATCACAAAGTATTTTATGATAATATTTATTTATTATTAGTACATAAGATGAACTAATAATAACTGTTATTCTACCATTATTTAATATTTAGTAGACCCTGTTTTGATGTGAAAATGTACAAAATAGGTTTGATATTTATTCAAAATATCGTTTGAATATCGTTCGTTCGAATCACACCGCAGGTGCACAATACTCTCAACTCAATTACTCCATTAAACTACGTGAAGGACTTGGTTACACGTTTAAGTAGCAGGTTCCTAAGTCTAACTTTCAATTCCCAGTCACATAAATATATATAGTAAATAAGTAAGTATTCAATGTGTATTCAATAGTAGGTAGATACTTATGTAATTATTAATGTTACGCGCTGGGGTACGGGATAAATAAAAATTCTACCAAAGTTCAACTTAAAACTCTATTAGCACTTAGAACACTTTAAAACAAACGCTTTAAAATTCTAAATTCGCTTCTTCCGCTTCGCATCTGGTGACCCTTTCACTGCTTCGGTTCGAGTAGCTCCGATTACTGACTGACTGCGTGCCATCTCTGCAATGCTTTTATAGCCGATACGACATTCCTAGAATCGTCCAGAACATTCCTCAAAAGTCGAGTACCTTCGATGTGTTTCCGCTATCTGACAATAGATGGCGTTGTAGTTCTCGAGCGTTCTAGATGATACTAGATACTTCGATATTCATTCGGCTATTCGGCGATAGATAGCGTTACTCTTACTTTTGTAACATTAATATAGAAACCAATCTCTCTTTTTTTTAATTGGATATTTAGACAAGTTCAAGGTCTGTCTGGTGGTGGTGACAACCATTTCAGTAGAGATGCAGAAGCAGTAGAGATTTCAGGAAATGGTAGCAATCATCTCAATCATGTGATGGAAGTTCCGATAATACTATTTTAGTTGTCGTACCCTAATTTTTAAAAGTACTAAGGAGCGAATATTTTCCTGTAATTTCCCTTTGGATGCTACCTAAAAAATAATGGCTCATAATCGTATAACTGCGATTAGTCTAACAAAATATCTAATACGAGAAGCGTTACGTTTTTTTTAAGATACGCAACATGTCTTTTTTCCCTACCTGTTCTCTGGTAGCGAGTCTATTATAGCTACACGCGGACGGGTAGGTGAGCTCACGGGCTCAAATTGAGAGAATTTGCTAACACTACGAGGGCGGCACTGAAAATTTCGGGAATTAACGAAGTGACACGACATTACTATTTAAAAATGTATTTATTGCTTTTCGAAGTACTCTCCGCGAAATTTGACACATTTTTCCATACGATGGAACCAATCATTGAAGCAACCATTCCATTCGGAAGTTGGGGTCTCCAAAATAGCCGTTTTGTAGGCGTCCACAGCTTCTTCAGGTGATGAAAATCTCTGTCCACGCAATTTATTCTTTATTTTAGGGAAAGTATAGAAATCATTAGTGCTTAGGTCGGGGCTGTACGGCGGATGGTCTAATAATTCTATGTTTTCTTGCTCTAAAAACTCTTTTATTCTGTGCACGGTGTGAGAACTCGCATTGTCGTGATGGAGGATGATGCGGCGGTTGCAGTTAGTTCTCTTTACGGAGTTCAGAAACTACCTGTGGCAAACAAATGCTAGCATACCATTCTGCATTAACCGTTCTTTGTCCCTCAAGAGGAATAGTCGTAACATGGCCGGTTTTGGAGACAAACGTGGCCACCATTTTTTTTGCAACACTCCGTGAACGAGCAATTTTTGTTGGCTTTAACTCATTTTCTCGTGACTGGTTTTTTGTTTCGGGTATATCCAGGATTCGTCACCTGATACAATGTTGTATACAGCATTTGAGGATCCTGCGTGGAATCTTTCAAGAGTTCTGACGCACCAAGTAACGCGAGCCGCTTTTTGCTCTTCACAGAGCGAATGCGGTATCCATCGGGAAAACAACTTTTTTACACCTAATTATTCATGCAAGATTATTTGTATTTGACTCATGCCAATGTCTTAAGTTGCCTGAATTTCGCGGTATGTCACATGTCGATCTTCCTCAATCAGCTTACGCACAGCATCAACGTTTTCTTGGGTGACTGCAGTTTTTGGACGACCTTGACGGGGATCATCACTGAGCTTGACACGTCCACGTTGAAACTCAGCAAACCAGCGATAAATTGTGGTTTTGGATGGGGCTTCATCATCAAATGCAGAAATCATCCGGTCAACACACTGTTTTTGTGTTAAACCACTTCGAAAGTCATAATAAATCATCGCTCTTGAATTTTCTCGAGTCAATTCCATTTTCTCAACGACTAAACAAGTTTGACAAAACCTCGTGACAAGACCGAGAATCTTTTTTTAAATAAATAAATGGTATTCGATTTTTAAAACCAAGGAGTTTTCAATTAAAAAGATTTTAATATGACAGGAACAGTGGAAATATTCCATTCCCGATACTTTTAGTGCAGCCTAGTAGCGCTAGCAAGAGCAGTGAGTGCTTCGCTGAATCTACCAGCTAAATCTACAATCGCAACCCACTGAGAAGATCCGGCGAGAAATTCAGTAGGCGACATGTCTCTGAGTGCTTTATTATAAATGCTTTTTAGTGGTGGTAGAACCTCTTGAGTTTACTAGTGGTAGGACCTCTTGAGTCCGCATGGGTAGGTACCACCTCCATGCCCATTTCTGCCATGACACAGTAATGCGTTTTGGTTTGAAGGGTGGGGCAGCTGTTGTAACTATACTGAGACCTTAGAACTTATATCTCAAGGTGGGTGGCGCATTTACGTTGTACATGTCTATGGGCTCCAGTAACTAAATAACACCAGGTGTGAGCTCGTCCACCCATCTAAGCAATAAAAAAAGACGATTTGTCGTTGCGTTTGAAAGACAACACGAAACAGACACTCATTTACTTTCAACCATTTCTCTTTCGCTCATTCTCTTTGTAACCCATTCGCTATCTAACTCGATTTAAAGTCGAAGGAAGCTCTGTCGGTTTTACTACCTCCGTGATTTGCGAGAGAGTTTCGTTTGACTTGTTCCTTGCTTATTTGAGTTTAGTTCAAATTGTAATCCGAAAATGAGATCTTTTTAAACAAGGACATTTTATTTAGAAGCTAGCTGACCCGGCGAACTTTGTTCCGTCTTAGAGGCAATAAATGAGCTGACTTTTGATTTTATCAAGGTAATTTTTTTATTTGGATAATTAATGTAAATTAAAAAAGCAAGTATTTTAATTTTTCTTTATTGGCCATGTTATTATTTGTTTATTTATTATTATTATTTAGTTGTTATTATTATTATATTTTTATTTCTTGTTCTTCTTCAGTCCTTTCACTCACAATGTTTCGAATCCTAGTTGCATTACGGCTTCGTCGGGAAAGATTTGATCGCAGCATGATTGGTCGCGGCATGGCTTTCTTAATGATTACCTACCTATCTCGGCACAATAAGCTAATAAAAACTCAAAACAAACACATCAACCGGTCAACTTCAAAATTCTACTATAATTAACCATAGACCACATTACGTTTAGCTGTCAGTTGCGTTTTGTTATTCCATATTAGTTGCGTTTTGTTATACCACGTTTTAATTCACGTCCCACGGGAACGTGAAAAAAAGTGTCCTATGTCCCTCTCCTGTTTCTAAACTACCTACCCACGAATTTTCAGCTAAATCAGTTCAGCCGTTCTTGAATTATAAATAGTGTAACTAACACGACTTTTTTTATACACATAAGATTATACCTAATTTCTGGTGAAATTTTTAAAGAGTGAAAATAATTTAATTAAACAATTATTTGTGTGTTGTATTTTATTTTATTTATTAATCGTTGGTAAATTGTATTGTATAGTGTATTTAATGTATTGAATTCACGGCAAAAATAAGCAGGATGGTGGTACCTGCCCGTGCGGACTCACAAAATTTCCTACTACCAGTTTATAAGTTTTACTAGATTCTACACTGTCGTACATTTTGATAATCGTTGGTGTAATTCTATTATTACCACTAGAGGTCCCGTAGTAGTCGATATTCGACTATAATTAATTGGAATTGTAAGTTTGTACACTATTATGATTGTATTTTATACTTCTATAATCAATCAAATTTCGCCAAAACTACACTATAAAAAATATTAACAAAGACAAACAATATTTAATCTATTCTCAATTTGACAACACACGTCAAGAACAAAAGTTTGACAATAAATGAACAGTATGCATGCGTGTGTGCGTCAAATACATGCTAGTGTGTCTTAATGTTTTCTTTATTGATTTATTGTATCTTTTATGGATTATTTAAAAAAAAAATTTAGCATTGTGCACTTCTTCTCTATATTCTCTATAAGTGTGGAAAATTTCGTACTCCTCCGTCCGCGCAATTTTCGTAAGAAGGGATACAAAGTTTTTGCTTCACCTATTAATATATTCTATTATATACGACTTTGGAGGAATTAAAAAAGACAACATCTTCTACCAACCGCGTATCATTGCACAGTGGACCGAAAATCCAAATGTTCTTGTTTTGAACTTGTAGATATTTTGCGAACTTATTTTAAAAATGTGGCTCAATTCGTGCTTCTGTATAATATCTTCTGTTGTATGATAGCTGCTTCTCCACACTTCTCTAGTGTGCCTGTTTATCTTCTTTTGTTATTGCTTAGATGGATGGACGAGCTCAGAGCCCACCTGGTGTTAAGTGGTTACTGGAGCCCATAGACATCCACAACGTAAGTGCGCCACCCACCTTGAGATATAAGTTCTAAGGTCTCAGTATAGTTACAACGGCTGCCCCACCCTTCAAACCGAAACGCATTACTGTTTCACGGCAGAAATAGGCAGGGTGGTGGTACCTACCCGTGCGGACTCACAAGAGGTCCTACCACCAGTAAGAAATTTAGATTCTGAATAGTTTTCACAGCAAAATTGATATCGGTACTCCGGCATAGTCCCATCTCTCGCGGCGACTTCAATAGCTTACATCTCCCCAACTACGGTTAAAAAGTTAAACAGCCAGTTAAATTGCCAGTTTAACTCCTAATTTAAATTTACGCGTCTATAATACCACAAATCCTCAAAAAAACTCCTTCGAGACACATTTTTTTTTAATGCAGACAAAGCACCCGTACACTTACTTACACAAAAACCGTACAGTATAACAAATTTAAGCGGGAAACTTCTCTGGTATGTCAATAAGTCACGGGCGATGGTCCCCGAAGTTTTTAAATACATATTTCATGACAATGACTACGCGCGCGGTCGTGGAACAACGGATATTATACGTTTTTCTCTCTCCCTCCGAATCCTGTATAGTGGCGGACAAAAAGATAGCGTGCAAATGTATTCTTTTCTGATGTTTTTTTTTTCCAGTGAATTCATGATGTGACTGTGAATTATGTTTATGGTTTTATAAGCTATATTTTTGAGAAGATATAAGTAAAGAAAAACCTTTATCATTTAAAATCTTTGAAAGTTTTTAATTTAAAAAAAGTATTTTCTTTGATTCTCATTCAGTGGAAAGAGAGTTCAGTTTTGTTTTTTATATTAATTTTAAAAGAGAGTAAGGGCTTTAAATAGTGTTTTTTTTTTATTATATCACAGAAAACGCAATTAAGTTTTATAATTGTTTATTTATTTTTGATGCCTCTGTATTCCAATCACAATTTCAGTCAGTAATAAATAAATCATTATGTTTTATTGTGATAATTGAAAATTGTTTTTTCCACTATTATTAATTAGGCGCATGATGATTCCCGGGAATGACAAAAGAAACCAAAAACTTTGATCTTGTGCTGTGTATCATTTCAAATGATCCGTAATTTTCTTTTGCTTATTGCAGAAACATTAAGTGATGCAAACTCAATGATGGGCACTGGCACGGCGGTCCAGCAATTAGCGCTTCAGCTGGTCCGGGGCTCGTGGGTTCGATACCCACATCGCAAACATTTGTGTGATAAACATATTTATTATTATATATTTTTATTGCTTAGATGGGTGGACGTGCTCACAGCCCAGCTGGTGTTAAGTAGTTTAGTGTAGTAAGATCTACAACGCAAATGCGCCACCCGCCTTATTTATAACGCATTATGGCAGTAATATTCGCTGGTGCCCAGAAATATTTTTACGCGCTAGGATTCGGGATAAATAAAAAGTTCCAACAATGTACTAGTTAACATTGTGTTTATCACTCAGAACACTTAAAACACTTCACAAACATTTTAAAATTCTCAGTTCGCTTCTTCTGTTTCGCTTCAGGTGATCCGTTCGCTGTTTCGCTTCGAGTAGTATTACTGACTGACTACGTGCCATCTCTGCAACGCTTTTATAGCCGATACCACATCCCTAGAATTATCGAGAATATTCCACAAAAGTCTAGTATTGTTTCCGCTATCTGACAATAGATGGCGCTGTACTTCTCGAGCGTTCTAGATGCTACTAGATCCTTCGATTATTCATTCGACTGTTCGGCGATAGATGGCGTCATTCTTATCGATGTAACAATATTATAATCGTAGCGAATTGATTAACATGGGTGGCACTTGTGCGAGTCGGCTCGGAATTGCACTAGTGTTTTTCCCAGTTTATCTGAAATTAATACGCCACGGTGGATAGCGACAAGAAATAAATTAAAAACGACCAGTAGTATTCAATTTTCAATTAATGTTATATTTTCTTAATAGATCTTGGCGAGTCGTTTACTATAATAAATTTTATGGATTAATGTGACTTGATTTTTTGACGTGATAGCGTATTGTAATTTTTTTTATTACCCTTATAGGCAGACGAGCACACGGCCCACCTGATGGTGAGTGGTTACCGTCGGTCATGGACTTCAGCAATGCCAGGGGCAGAGCCGAGCCGCTGCCTACCGCTTAACCGCTATAAATCTATGAGCATCGGCTACATGCCCGAAAAAGTGTCACGTTCCGCCTGAACCTGAGCGAGACGCGAGACGCGTGATCGCGTGACGTCATAGCTAGTTCGAATACTTTTGCTACTGACGTTATCACGTAAAGCTATCGTCCGTAAACCGACTTTACAGACAAACCAACGTTTTTTTTTGTTGTTGTTACAGCCGATTTATTTGTCCGGCACTGTAAACATCAGGGGACACAAGAGAAAGGCCTTTCAATTTACTAAAAGCTCGAAGGAACAAAATGATTTTAATACAGCAATGACGTAAAATAGCAACATATTTTTGTCTCTATTATTTAGAATGCTCCTTTCAATTTCATTTTTTTTTATCATATTCTTTTTTCTTTTCGCGGAGTATCGTTCATTCAATGAGTTTTGTTGACTGACACAAAGAGCATGAAGATTCCGACATAACTCTCTCGACTGTCTATTAAAGACGTAATCATAGATAATACACAAACTAGTGACGTAATAATATCTACGTATCATGTCATTGCCTGACTCGTGTCTATATATATAAAAAAAAGTCGTGTTAGTTACACTATTTATAACGCAAGAACGGCAGAACTGATTTGGCTGAAAATTGGTGGGGAGGTAGCTTAAAACCAGGAGAAGGACATAGGATACTTTATCCGTCTTCCATTCGCCATGACCATAAATAAATCACAAGTTCAATCCTTAAAAGTTTGTGGTCTGAATCTAGAAAATGCATGTTTTTCCTATGGTCAATTATATGTGGTATGTTCACGGGTTGGAAGACCTTCTGCGTTATTTGTTCTTGCACCTGATAATAAAACGAAAAATTTCGTCTATCACAAGGTGCTTCACTAAAAAGTGGACGACCCCATGCACTAAAATACATGGCCAATAAAGAACCATTAAAACACTTGCTTTTTTAAGTTACATTAATTATCCAAATAAAAATTGACCTTGACAAAATCAAAAGTCTGCTCATTTATTGCCTCTAAGGCGGAACAAAGTTCCCTGGGTCAGCTAGTATATAATAATACACACATGACACACAGATAACAACTACTTTTTTAACCTGAAAGTTTATTTCTCACATCAATTTATCAAGTTTCTTGTTTTAAATTACGGATCTTTTTTTTTATAGGATCGGTACATATTTTGTTTAATTTAATATATATTATTGCTAATGACGTCGACTTATTAATAACTCGCGAGTCATCTGTTGTACGATGATTGTTTTTTTCTACCTATTCTAGGAACCTAGTAACCTACCTACTATTCTAGTAACCTCTAGGGATTATACTAGATTCACCGGGCGAGTAGATGGCTCACGTGGCTCTGACCTGACGAATTTACTAACACTGATCCTAGCAAGAGCGGTGCTTCGCCTTATCTACCACCGGATCGGAAACGCGACCCCCTGAGAAGATCCGGCGAGAAACTCAGTTGTGTCTGAGGGTACGTTGATTATACTACAGATTCCTTCTCTGAATTTCCAACAACAACTATACGAAATTTCATCATGATAAGATGAATGGTTTCGGTACGTATAGGGGACAAACATAATAATAATAATAATATAGCCTTTTATTCAGATTCATATTACAATTATATGACTAAAATTAAATATAATGTATAGAAAACTTAAATTTTATTTAAACCTTAATCTAGCCTATTATTTGAAATTTTCTTATTTTCTGCAGATCTGTTTGCCAATCGACAAAGGCCTCCTCCAACAAACATACAAACATACAGTAGTCCAATTGTAGTAGGCAGCGGTTTAACTGTGCTCTGGTGTTGCTGATGTCCACGAGCCGCAGTGACTATTTACCAGGTAGTCTGTATGCACATCTACCAAAAAAAAGTATACATTAGTGGAATTGTATTAAAAAATATTCATTAACTAGCTGACCCGGCAGACTTCGTAGTGCCTCAATCAATAAATAAAAGACCTAAACTTTTGTATAAAATAAACTTAAAACAGACAAAAGGAATCGGTCCGACGGGGGACACATCAAAGGAACAACAAAATTGTTATTTTTATTTAATTCCGACCATTTTCATATTTATTTACGTTTTAAACCTTCTCTGGACTTCCACAAATAATTCAAGACCAAAATTTGCCAAATCGGCCCAGCCGTTCTCGAGTTTTAGCGAGACTAACGAACAGCAATCCATTTATATATTATTATATAAGTATAAACCCCTTAAACGCATTCCTTGGACAGCTATGAGAACCAATGTCTCCATCCTCGAAGAGTTGAAGGTCACCAAGCGCCTGCTGACTATGTGCCAGGAAAGGATCCGGAGTTTCTTTGGGCACATAATGCGATCCTCATTGCACAGCCTGGAGAAACTCACAATTCTCGGACAGATGGAGGGGAAGCGCGCTAGAGGAAGAGCGCCAGCTAGATGGGTTGACCAACTCAAGGAGGTGACTGGAGGCCAGATATGGGGAGCGGTACATATGGCGCAGAACCGGACCGAGTGGAGAAGATTGACATACAGTCACGATCCTCAGCATTGAGGGAACGACCAGAACAAAACAAATAAACCCCTCCTTTGAATCTCGGAACACGCTGTATAAGAAGGATCTCTCGTTGAAAACAACCTTAAAAAAATCGATTAATTAACCCCCAGACGCGTCTTCGAATCACCGGCTCAATGCCAGATATCGCAACTTTAACACAGGACATTTTTAACTTTACCACAAAGGCATAGGACTCTATTTTCAAAGACCCCTTATAAATGAGGTGTAAAATCTTGAGTAATTGTGCAACATCTCCGCGGTATTAAGCTTAAAGTGGCCAGAATACTTATCCAAGTGCATTTGCTTGATAAGAACCAGCAGGAAGCGGATGTAATGAATAGAGCTACATTTTGTTCAATAGCGCTGTCTGTGACTCCGATAATGGACGACATTTGTCAAGAAAGACAAAAAGATCTTCACATAATAAGTATGTTGTGGATGCGCGAAAAACTGAAGACGTCTCTCTCAGAATCTTGAATAATGTTTTTGTGGTTAAAATTCGAGTCAAAAATTGTCCAAATTCATTTTTGACCACTTAATAACTTTTTTTTGACGTGACAACGTCTATAATTCGACGGAGCCGGCTGCACGCACGAAAAAACATGACTCATGTGGCGTTACCTCGCTCTGAGGCGTTCCATTTAAGGCTTGAAGTGCAAGCGAGAGCGCGCAACGAGCGACAAAGAGGCACAATCGGCCTCCGCGTTCGGCAGCGTTCGACATCTCATCATCATCATCATCAACAGCCCACAGTCGTCCACTGCTGGACATAGGCCTCTCCCAATCTACACCACTGAGCCCGGTCTGCGGCTCTCCTCATCCTTTCTTGCCGGCCACCGTGCGGAGGTCATCGCACCATCTAGCCAGGGGGCGTACCACGTTACGTCTTCCGCTGCGCGGTCTCCACTCGAGAACCCGTCTGCTCCAGCGATCGTTAGTCCTACGGCATATATGGCCAGCCCACTGCCACTTCAGCTTGCTGACTCTTTGAGCTATGTCGATGACTTTAGTTCTCTGTCGAATAATCTCATTCCGGATTTTATCCTTCAGAGAAACTCCGAGCATGGCTCTTTCCATGGCTCGCCGAGCGACTTTGGGCTGACGGACCAACCGTACTGTGAGTATCCACGTTTCGGCTCCGTAAGTCATTACCACTGGTTAAAAACTTTCGTTTTCAAGCACTGTGGTATGTGCGATGAAAAGACTCCACCCAGTTTGCCGAACGCCGCCCAGCCCAAGGCCCAGCGTTCGACATCTGTCTCTCTCCTACTTGAGTGAGCGATGCATCCGCGTGGACAGCTGCTATACAATAATACATTTACATGTTTTCGTCAAGTATGAAGTTCAGCGAAAAGTGAATGTGGTGTCAATTGTCCATACAAAATATCTATCAAACAAATAAAATTAAAATTTTCTTTTGAATAATGAAACCATTCCATCAGTATTTTCTTATGACGTTGTCACGTTCAACTATCGTCAGTAAACCGACTTTATAGACAACCTATTTTTTTATTTATTTACATATATGCGCTATGTATGTCTACTTTATATTTAATAGTTTAAGCATTAACGACGAAAAATAATCTACAGATTTTTTTATTATTTTTTATTGCTTAGATGGATGGACGAGCTCACAGCCCACCTGGTGTTAAGTGGTTATTGGAGCTCATAGAAATCTACAACGTAAATGCGCCACCCACCTTGAAATATAAGTTCTAAGGTCTCAGTATAGTTACAACGGCTACCCCACCCTTCGAACCGAAACGCATTACTACTTCACGGCGGAAATAGGCGGGGTGGTGTAACCTACCCGTGCGGACTCCCAAGAGGTCCTACCACCAGTGGTAGAGGTTTTAATCTTTGTAGAGGTTTACATTAAATTTCTAGTCATTCAGTCATTCATTCATTCATTCATTCAAAGGTCCATGATTTTTCCTCGTCCTACTTCTTTGATCCTTCATTGCTGAGAACAGTGATTTCTTTATTACAGTTTGACGAACAAATCGATTTTTGTCACTGGCCTGATGAATGCACTTCAAATTATCTTTAAGCGCTCCGATACCTGATTAACCCATCGCATGAGGCTTTGTCCTCTCTTCGCTTATATCCAAAATAATCTATATATATATATATATATATATATAAAAATGAATTGCTGTTCGTTAGTCTCGCTAAAACTCGACAATGGCTGGACCGATTTGGCTAATTTTGGTCTTGAATTATTTGTAGAAGTCCAGAGAAGGTTTAAAAGGTAGATAAATATCAAAATTCCTTTTGTTTGTTTTAAATTTATTTTATACAAAAGTTTAGGTCTTTTATTTATCGATTGAGGCACTACGAAGTCTGCCGGGTCAGCTAGTTTTGTTATAAATTCAACTTGAGGTGAAATGCCATATCCGATTTTCTGTAATTCAAGTTCCTTTTATACCTACATGTACATAAGAATGAAAAGGTTGCTTTGTGGAAATGGATCATCCCGGGTCTGTTATATATGTATAATTTTATTCAAACAAAGACGCCTTTGTATGTTCCTTCATAAGTCGTCTACAGAGAGACTTTGGTTCTTACTCTGTTTTTACTTCTTTTTTTAAGCCACCCACCCTTAGCCTCTGAAACAAACATCTCCACGGTGCTTCCGGGCTATTACGACATACTTTTCTTCAGTGGACTTTAAGTGCAATTTAGCTAGTCAATAAAAATAAATAATAGTTTAAAAAAATCTAACAAAACACGCTTTTGTAAAAAATCCAACTAAAAAATAGAAAATAAATTTTAATAAATTTGAATTAAAAATAGTGTAAGAAAAAAATGTTTTATTGTAAGAAAAGCGTGGGGTGCTTTTCAGGATATTATCAAAATAACCCTTCTACTCATACTTGTTCATAAAATCTTTATAACTACTGATACCATGCACCCCACGCTTTTTCTACATTAAAATAAATCTTCTTACACTATTTTTAATTCAAATTTATTAAAATTTATTTTCTATTTTTAGTTGGATTTTCTATAAAAGCGTATTTTGTTAGTTTTTTTTTAAATTATTATTTATGTTTAATTTTTTAGTTGAATTAAAAATTTTCCAATTTTTTTTTTCAATTTTAAATATTTATTGTCATCGGTCATTAATAAGCATACCAAATTTCGAGTTAATCCGACGTTTTGAAGGGGGTCAAAATCATCTTCAAAGATTCCGTGACATACATACGTCTGAAGCTAATAAAAGCGTATTAATAACATATGGCATGTCGTATGGCTTACGTATGGAGGCGTGGCTCATCTGAAGTGTCAGAGAGAAACAACTTACATGTCCAACCTCTACTTATTTTGGGACCTCATTTTAAAATGTACACACAAAGGAGACACTTAATAATCCGTTTTACCATCTGAATACATTTCAGGAATATCTTATCGTGAAAACATTGTAATTGGTGACCCTTTTCTCGTACAAAAGCGAGAGCTTGTTCACCCGTAATCAATCTTATTGTGCCCTTTCGGTCGCCAAGGAACGGATCTATTTATTTTGAAACGTCTTTACGAAATGATGCTTATATTTTTTGTTAAACTAGAGGTCCCGCAGTAGTCGAAATTCGACTATAATAATTAATTGGAATTGTAAGTTTGTACACTATTATGGTTGTATTTTATAGTTCTTTAATCACAAATTTCGCCAAGACTACACTATAAAAAATATTAACAAAGACAAACAATATTTAATCTCAATTTGACAACAGACGTCAAGAACAAAAGTTTGACAATAAATAGTATGCATGCGTGTGTGCGTCAAATACATGGTATGTAGTGTATGTAATGTTTTCTTTATTGATTTAATGTATATTTTAAGCATTATTTTAAAAAAATATTAGCATTGTGCACTTCCTCTCTATATTCTCTATAAGTGTGGAAAATTTCATACTCCTCCGTCCGCGCAATTTTCGTAAAAAGGAATACAAAGTTTTTGCTTCACGTATTAATATATAGATTGGTTCGTTTGAATGTCTCGATTCCGCCTAAAATCAATCGTGCGTTTCTGTCCGACAGGCAAGATGAATACGCAGATAATAGCTATTTATACTATATTAACGTCCATTAATCCATACTAATATATAAATCTACAGTAGTTTTTACGGATGTTCCGTTATAACTACTGAACCATGCATCCGATTAGCTTGAAACTTGGTATCCATGTAGAAAATACACGTACTTAATGGATAGGCTAATATTTGTATATGCGTTGGACTCCCTACACCAATTGCGGGGGCGTTAATGATGAGAATCTTTGTGGAGGTGAGATATAATAATGTTAATTTTAAACGCCCAGTGAAGCGGACGGGTACAGCTAGTGTTATTCTATAACAGTTTATAATTGTTACCTGTACTAATAATAATCGAAAACCGAACGAAATGGAAGATGATTGTGCAAAGAGCCACGAAGGCCTTTCAAGGACACGACCTTCAACAATGAAGTATCCGACTAAGAAGAAGAAGACTAATAAATAATAATAACTGGCAACAAATCACGCACGGACCCAATGTAGCATTCCTTTTGTTACGGTTACATACGGTTACAAACATACTTATATATGTTTAAATATATATGACAGAGCTGGCTGGTTCCATGGGGTTATTAAAATGACGACATCAGCGTCGTTGAAGCCATTCTCTTCATCATTGTCATTGCCTCCCATAGTGACAGTAATTAAGACTCACTTTTCCAATGAATTCCATCCATCCAATCCATCCAATGAATGAAAGAGAGCTCCGCCTCGGTCGGCTGCTCGAATCATTACGGATCCTCCCGATCCATTAACAGTGCTTTTAGGTACCTCAAGCACCGGTCACCGTCTTCGCCGAACCCGTTTTTATTTATTTATTGCCCTTTGAGGCAGACGAGCATACGGCCCACCTGATGGTGAATGATTACCGTTGCCCATGGACATCAGCAATGCCAGGGGCAGAACCAAGACGCTGCCTACCGTTAAATACTCTCCACAAGCCTCGTTTGAAGAAGGACATGTCATAGCGCTCGGGAAACACCGTGGAGAGGAGCTCATTCCAAAGCCGGATGGTACGTGGCAAAAAAGATCTCTGGAAACGCACTGTGGATGAACGCAGTGGCTATTATAGTCGCTCAAGGCTATCAGCATAGGTAGGGGCAAAAAATGCCGCTTCCGAAGCCCGTAGATATCACGGCATCTCAACTGTATCTTAGGATCACTTGCCATAGCCTTTGAACTAGAACCCATCATTGCTATTCGCAAACTTAAGCAACGCTTCATATTACGCTTTCGAACAGTGAAAATAATGAATTACTCACCTTGTTACGCGAGGATTAAGTCTCAAAATTGCATTGGAAACCAGTAAAACGATACAGAAGTCAAGTACAACGATCAATGCAGACTGGCAAAGTTAAACATTCGAAAGCATTTGTATGTAAATTAAACTTTATTTAAATGATGGTAAAGTTTAAATTTGCTTAAAAGACAACAAAACTCATCAGAGTCGAAGCAAAATCAATAGGAACCCGACACTTGATCAAGTTAAATCTGAGAAAATGTAAATTCGCGTCGTATCTTTCGAAAGGGATACAGAATCGAAAGGATAAAATACACTAACAATTGTTTTTAAACACAAAAATATTGTATAAAGAATTTGACGGTAGGCAAAATAAAAAAATAAAAAAAATACAAGTCGTCTATGATTTATTTATTTATTGCATAGTTGGGTGGACGAACTCACAGCACACCTGGTGTTAAGTGGTTACTGGAGCCCATAGACATCTACAACGTACATACCGCCACCCACCTTGAGATATGAGTTCTAAGGTCACAGTATAGTTAGAAAGGCTGCCCCACCCTTCAAACCGAAACGCATTACTGCTTCACGGCAGAAATAGGCATGGTTGTCGTACCTACCCGTGCGGACTCACAAGAGGTGGTAAGACACCTTAACCAATAATTACGCAAATTATAATTTTGCGTGTTTGATTTTTATTACACGATGTTATTCCTTCACCGTGGAAGTCAGTGGTGACGATTTCTTAAGTACGTATTTCATTAGAAAAATAATATTCGCCTGCGGGATTCGAACACCGGTGCATCGTTCAAGACGAATGCACCTTACGTGCACCTCCTTTAGGCCTCGACGACTTCAAAATGACCCCGAAATCTTTAAATTAATAAATTAAGCTGTGTTATGAAGTTTTTAGATTTTGGTTCATGACTTGTGAGTACCGAAGAAAATACTATCATGTAGTGGGGGTTTTTAATTTATATTACCTTATACCAATAATGGGTAGATGATCTAACGGTCCGTAGATGTAATGATCGTCTTAGGGCCCCGAAGCCCACTGAGTTTCTCGCCGGATCTTCTCAGTGGGTCGCATTTCCGATACGGTGGTAGATTCTGCGAAGCACTGCTCTTGCTAGAGTTCGTGTTAGCCAATTCTTGCTGGTCGAACCCGTGAGCTCACCTACCCATCCGCGCAAAATCTGGAATAGCCCCTTAGACTTCCAAATCAAATCAAATCAAATCAAATCAAAAAAGTTTTATTCAACATAAATGAAAGTACATGCTTGTTGAACGTCAAAACAACTACCGCCAATTCATAAGAACTAGCCTCCGTCCTGAGAAGAATTGGCAAGAAACTCAGCGGGCATGTTTTTTTTTTTTTTTTTTAANTTGAAATTCCCGGAGCGAGCAACTCATTCCCACTTTGTGCAATCTTCTAGATAATCATTGACTTTATAGTAAGCTTTATTGCACAGATGTTCTTTAATAGTTTTCTTACGAATAGGTAGGAGAAAAAAGCACTAGTCCTTGTAAAAAGTTCGATTCGTGTCACCAATAATTTGATTTGTGGATCAGCCTTATACAGCACCGCAAACGTCGAGAAGCAACTTTCAAAACTTTCCGTTGAAAGTTCTTTGCATTGAAAGTTTCAGAAGCGAGATCTTAACATCCTCCGGTTTGAGCCCGTGAGCTTACCTAAGGTTACGCTGAAATAGCCTCTCAAGGCTATCAGCTTGGGTAGGAAAAAAAGGGCCCCAATAAAACCCCAAACCACCAGAAGACCCCTTCAAGGCCGCTCGCTAATTGTTAAACTGTTTATTATTGAATATATTTACAGTTTTTTGTTTTGTTTTTTCGTGTGCAATTGAGAGTTTTGTTGTATACACGGCTAGTCTGGAACATCTCGCATTAAGCCACTGGACTGCGAACCCGATTGAACACACCCAACATCCACGGAATTCTTTTGCCAAGACGCAATCATGTGTATTAGACGAAATCACGAACCGGCAAATAATCGAGGCTAGTGAAGTAATACAACAAACACAGACGCACTGATATTAATCGTGGTTTAAAGGAATTTTATGTGTTCTTCACAACGCGCACTGAAACGCTATCTTACGCTTGTTACGCCGGTAAGAGTAACGCCATCTATCGCCGAATAGCCGAACGAATATCGAAACATCTAGTAGCATCTAGAACGCTCGAGAAGTAATAGAATATAACATTATATGTCATCATTATATTTATAAGGACTCTTAGTATATCCACTGTCTATAAAAATAAAAATGAAAGTTTGTACGTTAGTCCTCTATGAATTCTTAATTCATCCGATCGAAATGTAACTTAAGTAACGTTTCCAGAATTTAAATTATTAAATACTATTTTATTCAAGAGATTCTATCCGAATATTAATTCCCGTAAAGTTTAAATTGAATAAACAGTGAATCGGGGAGCCGTTCATCCCGTTATATTATCAGCCTTCGACTTCCTGTGATGAAGCACTCAAGAAAATGGAAAGCGAAATACAAACTCGCAAAATTATAATTTGCGTAATTATTGGTGGTAGTAGGACCTCTTGTGAGTCCGCACGGGTGGGTACCACCGCCCTGCCTATTTCTGCCGTGAAGCAGTAATGCGTTTCGGTTTGAAGGATGGGGCAGCCGCTGTAACTATACTTGAGACCTTAGAACTTATATCTCAAGGTGGGTGGCGCATTTACGTTGTGGATGTCTATGGGCTCCAGTAACCACTTAACACCCGGTGGGCTGTGAGCTCGTCCACCCATCTAAGCAATAAAAAAATAAAATAAAAAAAGTCGAAGTTAACGCGCGGGCAATTTATATACACTGAAGAGCTAAGACAGCTTCATTTATATATTTAAAAGACAATTACCTTTAGAATTCAAACTGAAGTTCCTAAAAATAGCCCAATGCATGTCAAAGTTATTTTTCTTTCACTCAAGTTCTTTAAACTTGTCCCTCGTGGATCGGACGTGCCCTAAAGACCCAAACTGCACCGCAGGAAATCTAATAATATGTAAATCTACCGCCAGACTCCGAGTTCGACTTAACTCGGGACAGGAAAGTGATACAAAGTTCCTGCTTTACTTGCAAACTTCATCAAGCCTTGTGAGTTCTAAAGTAGACAGAGATATCTCAAGTAAAGTGACACAGCAAATCTTTTCCAGGTCAGAGATTCTGAACGATAACGGACTGTATTTTACCGTGTCATATTAACACGTCGACTGCCGTGTAGGTCACCGGTGCCCTACGCGGCGCACTGAAGTAATTATGTCGATTTCTGTTACAAAGGCGCCTGGATTTCCTAATGTTACCTTCTTTTATTTGTTAACTAGTGACCCGCCCTCGCTTCGCTTCGGAAACTGTAATTTATTATTGATTTCTCCAATATTTAATGGATGTTGTTATACATATAAACCTTCCTCTTCAATTACTCTATCTATTAAAAAAAACCGCATCAAAATCCATTGCGTAGTTTTAAAGATTTAAGCATTCATAGGGATTATATAGGGTCAAAGAAAGCGACTTTGTTTTATACTATGTTTTTTTATATAAGTTTATATATGTTTTAGTCTTTTAGGTATCTTCGAAATAGATTCATTCTCAGTATCTTCGGATTAGTCTTTCGCAGGGTCTACTAGATATTCCGGTCTACTAGATCCGATCAGCATTCGCCTGTCTATACGATACAGACACCCGTTCGGTGGATATATATTTCCTTCGCGGTCACCGCTTCCCAAACTTCAGTACTTTAGTATGAGGATATCAGTTTGTCATTGCGAGTGTAAATGTATGTATCCTTGATTATTATTTTATAAGCACAAACTGCTGAAGATTTCTTTATATGCCTAAATTAAGCCGGAAGTACTGAAATCACCTTGTCTTGTAGACATGCATATTTATTTTTATTTTAGAACATATTCATGGGAGCTTCCATTTTTTTACCACCTTAAACAAATACTATTAGTTGTCAGAAACGAATTATTTTTACACGCTTTATATTAGCTTCACTTGAATATATGTTTGTAACTGACTCCTTTAGACGCGATTTTGATCCACTTTAAACGGCCAGATTTCGTTCAAACTTTGTAGATTTATCGAGGACCGATGACAATACACTAATTTGATAAGATTATTCCATTATTCAATTTGCAAAATAAGATTTTTGGCAATTTATATAATTTTTATCTATAGTCGATAAGGCAGGAATTGATGTTGAAGTACTTAATAGTTTTAAAGATACGCTTTTATAGAAAATTTAACTAAAAAAGGAAATAAAAAAAAAATAACTGAAAATGTTTTAAACTATTATTTATTTTTCATTAAATTAATACATCTTTAATTAAGTTAGTAATGTCCCCTTCATCGACCTCTGCAATTTCTTTGAGAACCACCGACCTAGATTAAATTTGGAACGCTTCTAATAATGAATACAATAGTAAATATTTCATGGTATCGTATAATAATTGTACTAAATTGTTGGTACTCCAGTCGCGTCGTGCGGCTGAAGACCGCATTGTGTGGCTGCGCCTTAATAAGCGTCGGGTTTAAACTACGGTATTCCATGCCAACGAAAATTCGGACGCGGTATAGGTATTGAGTCGATAGAAATGATGTTGTAAATTTAAAAAAAAATAGTTTAAATTATAAATTTATTTTAATTTATTTTCTATTTTTTAGTTGGATATTCTATAAAAGCGTATTTTGTTAGTTTTTTAAACTATTATTTATTTTTAATTTTTTAGTTTTATTTAAATATTTTAAATTTTTTTTTCAATTTTTTTAAATATTTTATTGTCATCGGTCCTTAATAAGTATACCAAATTTCGAGTTAATCCGAAGTTTTGAAGGGGGTCAAAGTTATGTTCAAAGATTCCGTTACAAACATACATACGTCTGAAGCTAATAAAAGCGTATTAAAAACAGTAAACAATATAAACCTTCTTTGGTATCCGGAAGCCGATAGCAAAACAATATTGCTTTAAAAAGTTGTACTACTTTCTGTAAAAAAAATTTTTATTGCTTATATGGATGGACGAGCTCACAGCCCACCTGGTGTTAAGTGGTTACTGGAGCCCATAGGCATCTACAACGTAATGCGCCACCCACCTTGAGACATAAATTCTAAGGTCTCAAATATAATTACAACGGCTGCCCCACCCTTCAAACCGAAACGCATTACTGCTTCACGGCAGAAATAGGCGGGGTGGTGGTACCTACCCGCGCGGACTCACAAGAGGTCCTACCACCAACCAGTAAGTCGCTCTCTAACCCGATCACCAACGGGGACCGAGTGAGCGATTTCGTCCAACTCCTACCCCTGTAACAATAACTTCTAACTTTGGGACCCTGGAAAGGGCCCATCGAGAGAATATATTCTTTCACTATCCTTTTTCATATAGTGGTAGATACCGGTGCGGCCGGACCAACTACGATACAGACCCTGCAGGACAACCTGAAGACATGGTCAAGGGTGAACTGTACTGACCCACGACCGAGGGTCTCGACAATCCTGACACCAAGAATTGATCTCAAAGCCTTTGGTCATCGCGTATTTCCTTGCCCTCTGCAAATTCTATCTCAGGGGGAAGCCCACTGAATTTCTCGCCGGATCTTCTCAGTGGAACGCGTTTCCGATCCGGTGGTAGATTCTGCGAAGCACTGCTCTTGCTAGGGCCAGTGTTAGCAACACTCCGGTTTGAGCCCCGTGAGCTCACCTACACGTTAGGGTGAAGCTGAAATAGCCTCTCAAAGCTATCAGCATAAGAAGAAGAAAAAAAAACAGGGGGAATTTAAAAATTTAGAGATTTTTATAGGGTTTCCTACTCAACGGGTATAGTGATCTTTCATAAATTAAACAGAACAAAAAACTCCCTAATAGCACCGTGAGCATGTTACTTAACCTTCAAATAATGCCAAACTCCATATTGCATATCATTAACATAATATCAATTTATTCGTCTTTGGCATATCAAACGTATTTTTATATTCCATGTCATGCAATATGGTGACTTGCAATAAACATATACGAATTTAAACTAAGCGACGTTCCTGATGCAGCCCTCGCCACGGTATGCACATTCTTCCAATACGCCCCACTAACCAACTAGTATTGTGTATATAAGTCTTATGCATTATAACTAATTTCCTAAAACCATAACATTCGGAATATATTAGTTTGTGTTGACTACAAATTTTCATCATGCACATTTATTTATTTATTTATTACATATATGGATGGACGAGCTCACAGTCCACCTGGTGTAAATTGGTTACCGGAGCCCATAGACATCCACAACGTAAATGCGCCACCCACCTTGAGCTATAAGATCTAAAGGCCTCAAGTAATAGTTACAACGGCTGCCCCACCCTTCAAACCGAAACGCTACTTTACTTAATTACTACTTCACGGCAGAAATAGGCAAGACGGTGGTACCCATCCGCGCGGACTTACAAGAGGTCCTACCACCAATATTTAAGCAAATTATAATCAAGTCAAAGAAGGACTTTGATAATACTTGATTACAGGAGACTGCGGACGTGTCAACATATAATATATGATGACAGTCAACTTGAAGCCTATGTCATCAGTTGTTCAACCCCAGCATGACTGCAAGGCGGCAGAAAGTCGTTCGATGATGGTAACTACTCAGACGGGTCCACAATACGCCCTAACACCAGTATTTGTACTCGCATTTATATACACTTAATTTAAAACGTAAAATTGTCATGAAAAAAAAAACATCGAATTCAACAAAAGATAAAATAATTTCAAAAGAAACAATAAAACCTTCGCGATCCAATAAGAGTTTTCGCTTCATAGAGCATCGCGACGAAAATGAGATTAAATGTTAGCAAAAAAACACAGTTATTCAGCAAAGAATGCTCCGATAATGCAAACGAGGAGCTCGAATTGAATTTATCCCCAACAAAACTGGGTTATTATTCAAATTCGACAATATTCAGGTATAAGGAATAACTCGGAGAAGTTGAGAAACAGTCGATAAAATTTTAAATCGATGGACACCGGCTGCACGCACGAAAAAGTGTCACGTTCCGCCTGTGCGTGTAAGCGAGAGCGCGGAACGAGCGACAGAGACGCACGATCGGCCCAAGCGTTGGCTTGTAACACATTTGTCTCTCTTCTCGCGTGACGTCAGACCTAGCAGTTCGAATAGTTCTGCTACTGATGAATTTACAGACAACCAATATATTTAAAAAAAAATATAACGAGATATAAAGAGACTTCGTAGCGGCAATGGGCATATAGGCTGCACCTCTGGCTTTGCTCATGATTTCTCACAAAAAATCATACAAAGATATGAAAAAAAAGCATAGTTAATTTTAGCTGAGTCCGCGCGGATAGGTACCGCCACCCTGCCTATTTCTGCCGTGAAGCAGTAATGCGTTTCGATTTGAAGGGTGGAGCAGCCGTTGTAACTATAATGAGATCTTAAAACTTATATCTCAAGGTGGGTGGCGCATTTACGTTATAGATGTCTATGGGCTCCGGTACTTAACACCAGGTGGACTGTGAGCTCGTCCACCCATCTAAACAATAAAAAAACTCCATCCGGTAGAAGACATCACTTATACACTGTCAATTGGCAGCGTTCCAAGACGAAACCAGGTGACTTGCGTTTAGTAACATGGCAATACTAAATCATAAGTATATACTTATAGATATCAACAGACTCGGTGTGTTGTTAGGCGTTCGCTCCAGATACTTATATTATTTTAATTTTATCGCATATATAAATAATAATGAATGTATATTTACCCTTATACCTTTAAAAAAAAATGCGTAATCCGAAAATATAACAAGCCCCCTACATTTGTTATGGTCTGTCATGTCATTTTTAATGGTATTTAATTTGAAATGAGATCTACATATATCCATTGCTGAACTTCTGTAATTGAAAGCGAGATTAAGCTTCAAAAAATGGTAGGCAGCAGCTTAGCTCTGCCCCTGACATTGCTAACATCCATGAGCCACCGTGATCACTTTCCATCTGGAGGGCTGTATGCTCGTCTGCCTACAAAGGCAATTAAAAAAAATTAGCTTTAATAATGTACTAAATTCGCCCAAACCGAAGAAAAACTTTCTTATTCATTAACCGGATCACATTTTTTTGCAGACCAGAGATTTTGTATGAATTTGTATTAAATTACCGGATAAGTAAATTATCTGTCACTTACTTGCATAGTAAATAAATTATTTTTAAATTGAATATAATATATGTAGACTGTTCGTAATCCGCTGTCTACATATCATCAATTTAAAAATCATTTTCATTAATCGACTGACTTAATCATTAGATTGATCATTCCCGATCCTGCGGACAGAATGCAAAGCAGGCGACGTCGCCCAAAACACGTCATCTCGGATCCTCCCGATCCACTAACGGTGCTTCTAGGTACTTCAAGCACCGGTCACCGTTCTCGTCGAACCCGTCGCTTGCGACGAAGGGCTCGACGAGTAAATTAACTCTCAGACACAGCCCACTGAGTTTCTCGNTAGATTGATCATTCCCGATCCTGCGGACAGAATGCAAAGCAGGCGACGTCGCCCAAAACACGTCATCTCGGATCCTCCCGATCCACTAACGGTGCTTCTAGGTACTTCAAGCACCGGTCACCGTTCTCGTCGAACCCGTCGCTTGCGACGAAGGGCTCGACGAGTAAATTAACTCTCAGACACAGCCCACTGAGTTTCTCGCCAGATCTTCTCAGTGGGTCGCGTTTCCGATCCGGTGGTAGATGTTGCGAAACACGACTCTTGCTAGGGTTCGTGTTAGCATCGTCGTCAGGTTTGAGCCCCGTGAGCTCACCTACTAGTTAAGGTTCCGCTGGAATAGCCTCTCTAAGCTACCAGCTTAGGTAGGAAAAAACAAAAACATTAGATTGACTTAGTGGTGCAGTAATTACACCCCACGTTCCTACGGATCCATCAGATCCAATAACCTTTGCATTAGACGCCTTTAGCTCTAACACTAGGAGCAGGCTTAGGGACCTCGGTAACCGTACTCGTCGAACTCGACAAAAAGGTCGACGTGCAACCTAACCCATGCATCAGCCCGCTGAGTTTTTCGCCGGATCTTCTTAGCGGCTCGCGATTCCGATTCGGTAGTAGATTCATTCGCGAAGCAATTGCTCTTGAGTTGTTAGGTCTCCTTCAGAGGCGCTCGGGCAGCTGTTAGCAAATCCTGCCCCTCCTGGCTGAGCCTTTGCTCGCCCACCTCGTGAAACTGGAAAGGCCTCCGGGCCACCAGTGAACCTTCAATCATAAAAAAAATATCATTAGATTGACTCGGTAGTGCAGTAACTACGCCCCTGACTGTTACGCCGAGGGTCGTAACTTCGATTCCCGCATCAAGCAAACATTCGTGTGATGACTGAAACTAGTGGTAGGACCTCATGAGATACCTGTGGTAGAACCTCTTGAGAGTCCGCGCGGATAGGTACCACCACCCTGCCTATTTCTGCCGTGAATCAGTAATGCGTTTCGGTTTGAAGGGTGAGGCAGCCGTTATAACTATTCTTGAGACCTTAGAACTTATATCTCAAGGTGGGTGGTGCATTTACGTTGTAGATGTCTATGGGCTCCAGTAACCACCTAACACCAGGTGGGTTGTGAGCTCGTCCACCCATATAAGCAATAAAAAAAGGAAGAAAAAAAGAACAGATTTGTTCTCTCTTTGTCCGGGTGTTTATCATCTATATATGTATATTAGTATTTAAACATATATAAGTATGTATGTCAGTCTCCGGTACCCATAACACAGAGAATCCTAATTTGGGGCCGAATGACCGTGCATGATTTGCTCAAAGTTATTTATCGATATCGATTTAAAAAAGATCTTTGTTGTACTTTTCCCATCACTACTGAGTTCGAATGTCGCAGGTGCTGTTACGGCGCGTGAACTTGTTAGTGTTGTTCTCTCTGTATATATATAGTGACGTAAACATATTATATAGACATTTTTTTTGTTCAATATCATTTATCTATACAAAATTTTATGCGGGCGATTTGTTAGAAAAGTCAAGAATAAACATTACATTATTAACATTTAGGTAAAGATATCTACAGGCTTATAACTCCTACCATTTAGCTCGTGGGTCCTAAAATACGCTACTGATGATTAGGTAAGGATTAAGTAGACGCACAATCGACATGTCCAAGCAGACAGCTCGTGATTGTCATTATTTGTAATTGAATTGTAATTGTAATTTGAGTATTATTTGTAATTTGAAACTACAACTTTTTAAGCTAGTAAGTAAGGTAGTAATTAAGCTTTAAGTAATCAATAATGTTTACGCTTACTTCGGGCCATTTCGGTGAATACTTTTTTGAATTATTTTTTTAATTGTATACATAGATAGACGAGGTCACAGCCCACCTGGTGTTAGTGGTTACTGGAGCCCATAGACATTTACAACGTAAATGCCGCCATCCACCTTGAGATACGATTTCTAAGGTCTCAGTATAGTTACAACGACTACCCCACCCTTCAAACCGAAACGCATTACTACTTCACGGCAGAAATAGGCAGGGTGGTGGTACTTACCCGTGCGGACTCACAAGAGGTCCTACCAAGATTTTACCTGTACCGAAAAAAAAACATAATAGACTTCTATTACGGAATACGTAAAAATAAAATATACAATGTCTCCTCAGAACAGCCTCCTTTTGGTACAAAGCCGTTAACGTACAGTCGAGCGCATCGATCCGTGAGACCGGCGGTAACTCAGTTAGAATGTCACTCTGTGTACTGTCGGAGACAAAAGTCTTAAACAAGTGACCGCATTTAAACTTTCACACTTTCACTTCGTTCCTGTCCGGTGTCCCATGGCACCACACATCTTTTTTATTGTCATTGTAAGCAGACGAGCTTACCCTCCACCTGATGGTGAATGGATACCGTCGCTTATGGACTTCAACAATGCCAGAGGCAGAGCCAATTCGCTGCCTATAAATAAAGGTGCATAACGGCTATTGACCTTAAAACACTACGCTGGATGTGGAATGCATATTATGACACTCAGCGTTGGGTGGGCACGTGTTGAAGAAGAAGGTAAGGCGGATTTTGATTGTACAGACGTATTTCTTTATGTCATATTTCTATATGTGTAAGAGACAATAAGAACACACGAGCTAATACTTACAAACGCTATTTAAGGCGGCCATGTTTTTGTTTCAGTGTTACGAATTAGTGAACTACCCTCAAAATTCCAGTTACTAAATAACATTGTAGCAATTCAACCAATTATAATTAGAATTGTGTTTTGAGTCTTATAATATAGGTAAAAAAAGGTATAAAAGTACTATAGTTTATTTAAAATCAATCAACACAATTCACACTTTTTCGCAGGTACCAATAGTTATCCTCGATATTGCGTGCATTACGAGGAGGTTTCTCACTCTGGAGCCCTAACCACTGGTGGCTTGTATCGTAGAAATCGCCATTAGCAGCAATCTATTTATTTTTATGTGTTTTTTTTTAAATTCTACTTTTAATATATTTTTTTTATTAATAAGATTTTTAATAAATATATTACAATAATAATAATAATATCAAGTATTTGCCTTTCACATAGATTTACCTTAATACGGGTAAACACCTAAAAGAAATGAAAAAAGGCAAAAAGATGTCTCAGCTGATGCTGTTAATGTTTAAGCTATGTTATAAAATATGTTAATTTGAATAATTTCCGACTCGACTGTACCACTTCCCCATTATCCCTTGTAACGCTGACTAGTTTATGTAAAAGTAGATGGATGTATAGCTTCGCTCCCGCAAAGTTGGTTAAATTCAAGTTCGAAAACAATTTTGATAACTTTCAATACATTTATCAAATCCATACCGAACCGAAAGCTCGATTTGTGCTTTGCAACATTGATCCTCGACGATTTTATCGGCCTTCCAACACATAAAAACAACCCACAGATACAGCTGGATCTTCTCAGTGGGTCGCGTTCCGATCCGCTGGTAGATTCTGCGAAGCACTGCTCTTGCTAGGGTTCGTGTTAGCAACATCGTCAGGTTTGACCCCGTGAGCTCACCTACTAGTTAAGGTTACGCTGATATGGTCTCTCTAGATCATCAGCGTAGGTAGGAAACAAAAAAAAACATAAATACTCTTTTGCCTTTTAACAAAAAATCTTCATGAAAACAAACAAACGGTAAGTAGGTTTTTCCAGGATAGGCATATGCTAAACTCTGCCCCTGGCATAGCGGACTCTCATAAGCAACAGTAACCACTCACCATCAGCGCCTTATACTCGTCTGCAAAGAGTACTAATCTATATACTTATGTATAAAAATGAATTGCTGTTCGTTAGTCTCGCTAAAACTCGAAAAGGGCTGGACCGATTTCGCTAATTTTGATCTTGAATTATTCGTGGAAGTCCAGAGAAGCTTTAAAGGTAGATAAATATGAAAATGCTCGGAAATAACAATTTTGTTTTTCCTTCGATGTGTCCCCCGTCGGACGGATTCCTTTTGTTTGTTTTGAGTTTATTTTATATAAAAGCTTGGGTCTTTTATTTATCGATTGAGGCACTACGAAGTCTGCCGGGTCAGCTAGTATACGATAAATTTGGAGGAAAATCTTATTAAATTTCATATGAGTTTTGTAGTTGACGATAAAAATCATTATCACAGACCATTATCACCAGCTAAACTGTAATAAGATTTGAAATTCGAAGACACAACATCAGTTGCATCAACTGACTAATTAACCTAATTAGATATAGTAGTAATACTTAATTGGCCTTGCACTTCCGTCTCTGAACTTGCGATAACGAAATAGCAACCATTACCAATAATTCTAACGTTAATTGGAAAAACATAGTTAACATTCTCTAGAAAAGCACTAAACTGAACGGACGTTACTGCAAAATGAAAATTGTAGTGTTGTTTGTCATTTTGAAGGTTATTAATTCGGAATGTGGTCTCTTGAACGACGTGTTACATCCAGTAACCGATAAAGCACAAAACAATGCATTGCTTGACGAATCTAAACCTAAAAGCAACGCGAATAAAGGTCTGGTTACAAGGCTAGTTAACAAATTGGATGATGGTACACAAAAAGTAGTCGATACGGTTACCGGATTGCTGAATCAAGGTAAAAACGGAAAAGATATTAAGAGCACGACGTCTCTACCTTCCAATTTTACTGAAAGCGACAAGAATGATACTCTCAAACAGATACCGAATCCCACCACAGAGATATCAAATACCACTGAAGTTACAACAGTTAAAGTTGAAGTTCCTACTGAAGCAATAACGGCAGTCAGCGAAGGGAATGTTCTTTCTACAGAAAAAATAGAAGTAGAGAAGGAGAAAGTGGATAATGCTATAGAAAAAGAAAAAGACGTAATGCCAACTCCCAAGAATGATGTACCTGAGAAAATAGATGAGAAGGCCATTGAGGAGAATGCAGCGCAAAATAAAGCTTGACCGATTAATAGTCTGTAAAATATTATTCTTCACGCAAAACATTTAATATAATCTAAACAAATTAATGTGGTTTATAATTTGATTGGCGTAATTTCGTTTTGTCTCAATTAATGTTTTCATTGCGTCCATTTTACATTACAAAAATTAAGGATTCTCGATATGAATCATAAAATACGAGGAGGGAGGCGGCATTCACGTACAGTGTGCTTAGTGCGGATTTTAAAATTATCGGTAGCGTAAAACTGAACTCAAATTTGTATGGAGTTGGAACAGCGTCCCCAGCGGCAAAAGGAAAGGAAAGATAAAACTTGAGTTAACTTTCACGCGATCGAGAAGTTAAAATACTCGCACTAAGCACACTGGTGTCTGCGGGCTTCGGTAAGCTACACACCACCGTGAGCTTATCCAACCTATATAATAAAAAAATTGTAAATTCTTTATAATTTTTCAAGTATATAAAATTCCCGTCAAAGATGTGGTGTGAATATATAATGTCGAAAGAAACATGATGATGTTAGCGTGCCCGTATTATTTTCTTCGGTTTTTGCGAGTTACAGAAACAATTAAAATTAAAATGGTACAATGAAATTTATTAGTTTATCCACGATGCATAATGATTAAAGTTTTTAGTTGTAACATTACCTACTTGGCAACGTACAACTTCATTTTGCAGAACGTAATTCTCAAAGACATTTCAATAATATCTATATATTAATACATGAAGCAAAAACTTTGTATCCCTTTTTACGAAAATTGCGCGGACGGAGGAGTATGAAATTTCCCACACTTATAGAGAATATAGAGAAGAAGTGCACAATACTAATATTTTTTTAAAATAATGCATAAAAGATAGATTAAATGAATAAAGAAAACATTACACACACTACATACCATGTATTTGACGCACACACGCATGCATACTATTTATTGTCAAACTTTTGTTCTTGACGTCTGTTGTCAAATTGAGAATAGATTAAATATTGTTTGTCTTTGTTAATATTTTTTATAATGTAGTTTTGGCGAAATTTGTGATTATTCAAGTATAAAATACAATCATAATAGTGTACAAACTTACAATTCCAATTAATTATAGTCGAATTTCGACTACTGCGGGACCACTAGTTATTTTTAAATCATATCAGTTCAAAGATAAATCATTCGTATAATAATTTATAACGTTGTATTTATTCGCTGTTAGTTAAATTTAAATTGGTATTTAATTAAACTTCAAATTTAGATAGTAAGAAATTGCTCAGTGTATTTTTGTTAACATCGTTTTTAAATAAAATTTTATTTACAATAATTTTTACATTTTACAGTTTCTCTATCCCTATTTAGCGTCAGTGCCGGATGACCAATCCGACCGGTTTCTGAAAGTCTGCGAGCTTATTACAATATGAATGGATTGCTTCCAATTTTTTTATTGCTTAGATGGGTGGACGAGCTCACACCTGGTGTCAAGTGTTTACAGGAGCTGGTGTTAGTGGTCACTGGAGCCCATAGACATCTACAACGTAAATGCCGCCGCCCACCTCGAGATATGAGTTCTAAGGTCTCAGTTACAACGGCTGCCCCACCCTTCAAACCGAAACGCATTGCTGCTTCACNTATGAAGAAACAATAATAGCATCTACAAATATATATGTACTACGTGGTACTACATTTACTAAAATTAATACAACATTTATTAACTAAATTAATGAAATTGTGGTTTTAAAGTTTTAGGGGTGTATAAAAAATGGGGGGCGCTGAAAAATAATTGATTTTCAAAGGGGGCGGTAAAAGAAATAAGTTTGATAATCACTGCCTTAGGTATTACCCAAATTGAAAATAAAGAAATAAAATACGCAAATTAAAATTAAAAAAAGAAAATATCAAATTTCATGATTAAAATTTAAGTTCATAATATTAACTTTTATAAAAAATTACACTAGCTACTCACCGATTTTAACAATCACATCTAATTTGACCGACTCATTGGTTCAGTGGTCCGCCGCCCTGACTGTTACGTAAAGGGTCGTAGGTTCGATTCCCAGATCGGGCAAACATTGTGTGATGAATAGATTTGTTCGCTCTTTGCCTGGATGTCTATTATCTATATTTGTATATATTTAAATGTATATAAGCATGTTTATCAATCTTTGTACCCATAACACAGCGAATGCTAAATTGGGGCTGAATGGCCGTGCGTGATTTGTTCCCATTCATTTTCATTATTATATCTTCCGTTAAATAATCAAACGTCTTAACATTGAAACGTCTAAGCTCCTGCAAAGCGCTTTGCCTCCGTAATTTCGAAATACGATATCAAACAAACATCCTTATCAATCAGCATTGCAAATTCTAATAAGATTTTTTGTACTCTAATTTCAAAAAAAAATTCTTTCCTATTTTTTTATTGCCTAGATGGGTGGACGACCTCACAGCCCACCTGGTGTTAAGTGATTACTGGAGCCCATAGACATCTACAACGTAAATGCGCCACCCACCTTGAGACATGAGTTGTAAGGATCTCACTTTTAACAATACAACGCCCCACCCTTCAAACCGAAACGCGTTACTGCTTCACGGCAGAAATAGGCAGGGTGGTGATACCTACCCGTGCGGACTCACAAGAGGTCCTACCATCAGTATTTGGCGTAATTATGTTACGAGCAAATTTTAAGAGTTTTTAAGGACAAAAAAAAACTGCTTAATTTACAATCTTCGACTGCACGAAAGCGGAAACAAACGTAACGATCCACAGTAATTGATGCCGGCGAGTTCAAAGCACCTGTCGAGTTAACGGGAACAGTTAAATTTAACTGTGATCCTTCAGTAATTACGGCTAATCGCCAGCAGTTTGTAGCAGGCTCCGTATTAACGACAGTAACAACTTTGAATTGAATTTATTGTTTTTTCGATTTCAATAACAATATATTATGTGTATATGACGCTTATCTATACTATCATCATATTATACAGAGGAAAGATTTGTTTGTTTGTCCAAATCCTGATCATGCAGGAGCCAGTCACCGTCGACGCCCTAGACACGTCCTTACGGATCCATCAGATCCAATAACCTTTGCATTAGATGCCTTCAGCTCTAATACTAGGGGCAGGCTTAGGGACCCCGGTAACCGTACTCGTCGAACTCGACAAAGAGGTCGACGTGCAACCTAACCTATGCATCAGCCCGCTGAGTTTCTCGCCGGATCTTCTCAGCGGGTCGCGATTCCGATCCGGTAGTAGATTCATTCGCGAAACAATTGCTCTTGAGTTGTTAGGTCTCCTTCGGAGGCGCTCGGGCAGTTGTTAGCAAATCCCGCCCCTCTTGGCTGAGCCTTTGCTCGCCCACCTGTCCTGGTGAAACTGGAAAGGCCTTCGGGCCACCAGTAAACTTTCAATCATAAAAAAAAAGATTTGTTTGTTTCTTTGTATTGAATAGGCTCCGAAACTACTAAAGCGATTTGAAAAATTCTTTCACTGTTTGGAAGCTACACTATTCCCGAGTGACATAGGCTATAATATTTTTTGAAAAAATTAGGGATCCTTCTTGAAACTCCAATAATGTAACCCAAGGTGTAAAAAAATTACCTAAAATATTCTTTACATCGCGTGCCTTGCGAAAACTATTGATGATAGACTAAAATAATAAACTACAACTTTGTAGAACACATTATTATTTACAAGAAATGTCGCGACAGCATATTATGTCTAACTATTATAGTTATAAGCTTGAGGGTAGACATTATCTTGCTGAACACCAAGTAAAACGAAGTCACTTTTTGATTCCTGATTTAATCAACAATATGTTATCTTAACAATTCACTTTAACACTTGTCCAACTTTAACCAGTACGTACAACAGTCACTGAATCACACAACGTAACAAGGACATAGTAAGTGCACCAGGCAAACGCAGTCCAACGAATGTCCATTGCGTCGTCGTGGGGTCGTCGCGACCCCTTGCGGGGGCGCGGAGCGGGCCTCGGGGAAACTCCTCTACCCGGACTTGTAACTCCCCGCCTTTATTAAGGCAGGGGTGATGCACTGCGGGATGGACTATAACATAGTCTCGAGGTGAGTGGTGGGACGATTTCTTTCTTCACTTCTTCATCTTCATCTTCTTTCTTCCTTTCTTCCTTTTCCGTGTCTATGGGTCCATTGCGAGGCACGTACCGCCTTTTTATACTGGCCGGCGCAGCTGGCTTATTTATGAGTCACTTCTGTTGCACCTGTTGTTTACGAGTGGAACGACACGGCCGGCGCACCTGGCTTGTGTGAGTCACTCCTATTGCACGTGCTATATAACAAAAATATCGTTAACGCCGTCATAGTTATACCGCAATAAGTGTTCTTTTATTTTTAAAAATAAAGCAACGTCAAATATCGTTGAAATGTTTGCTAAAGACCCGAGCGGAGCCGGAGCGGGCCGCTAGTTCATAATATTTTTATTGCTCAAACTGGTGAATCATCACACAGTCAACAGTTAGGTAGTGGTGAGGTCTGTCTCTGTGAGAGTCTGAAAGTCTGGCAGTGGACTGGACATAGGCCGAAAACCGGATTATGTGGTGTAAATGGGAAGGGATCCATGTTCAATAGCGGACGGCTGTGGGCTAATCATGAGGATCTTAATTGTATAGCAATATTACGCAAATTACATTTTTGCGGTTTTCCATTTGATAATCTCATTTGGACTATACCTCTATGCTTTAGGGCATGAGATCTCAATTCGATCATACAACGCATATCATAGCGAGTGCGCGAATATTTTTTTATTGCTTAGGTGGGTAGACTAGCTCACAGCCCACTTGGTGTTAAGTGGTTACTGGAGCCCATAGACATCTACAACGCAAATGCGCCCACATTGAGATATATGTTCTAAGGTCTCAGTGTAGTTACAACGGTTGCCCCACCCTTCAAACCGAAACGCATCACTGCTTCACGGCAAAAATAGGCCGGGTGGGGGTACCTACCCATGCGAACTCATAAGAGGTCCTACCACCAGTAATTTCGCAAATTATAATTTTGTGGGTTTCATTTTTATTACACAATGTTATTCCTTCACCGTGGAAGTCAATCGTGATATTTGTTAAGTACGTATTTCATTAGAAAAATTGGTACCCGCCTGCGGGATTCGAACACCGTTGCATCGCTAGATACGAATGCACCGGACGTCTTATCCTTTAGGCCACGACGACTTGAATATCGTAAGCCAAATAATAATATTTATCAGAAGCCACATGAACCACCATTTGTTCCAAGCTGATCAGGAACTATACGAGCCACTTTACGATTCATCTCGACAGCGCAGCCTCTGGACCATGTGTGACGAATCATGAGTCTGTCTTTATTATGTGCTGCGTTTGAATCGATTTGTTACAGACTCCCCATGTTAGTCAAAGTGAAGTTTCATCCTTTTTAATAACCACTGATGCTGAGTAAGCATAGTAAGAAATCTCTTGGTAATAGTTACCGACCGAAAGTCACTCAGTCGTATTTAGTCACCCATCGGGAGCGGTCTTAGACAATATCTCCTTTCAGCCAATTTCCATAATTTAATTGTTTGTGAAATTGAACTAATAAAAGTGAAATCTCTCTTTCAAAATATATTTTTTTAAAACCTAATCGGGAGACCCCGCATAACAGATCGATTACTAATCAGGCAAGTTAGTGCGCAAGTTGTTTAGCGCTGTCATGTCACCTAATATGAATCGTATCGTCGTAGGCTTTGGTTGTGCGCCTAGCATAAATGACGTTCATAGGTGGATCACCACTCACAATCAATTTCTCACTCTCACAAATTTCCTACTGGCGGTAGGACCTCTTGTGAGTCCGCACGGGTAGGTACCACCGCCCCGCCTATTTTTGCCGTGAAATAATAATGCGTTTCGGTTTGAAGGGTGGGGCAACCTTTGTAAGTATACTGAGACCTTAGAAATTATATTTTAAGGTGGGTGGCGCAGTTACGTTGTAGATGTCTACGGGCTCCAGTAACCACTTAACACCAGGTGGATAATGAGCTCGTCCGCCCAGCGAAGCCATAAAAAATAATAATAAAGTTGTTGGATGCGGAAGGCGGAGGACCGCATTCTGTGGGAGGCATTGAGGAAGGCCTATGTCCAGCAGTTGGAAATAAAGGCTGATGATGATAATGATGACAGGAGAGCCATATAAGTTTGAAATTATGGAAAAAATATCATAACAAAAAAAGTTCTTCAGCTGTTTGAATGGAGTAAACATAATTGAAGTTGAAAACATCGAACTGTTGATGCTAATACCGAATAAAAGGCACCTTTAATTATTCGTATAGAAACGAGACTGTCGACGATTTGCTACCAGAAGGCTCTTAGTTACTTTGGTCACATTGCTCGGCGGCCACCAGACAACCTTGAAAGATTGATTGTGGTGGGCAAGGTAGAAGGGAAAAGACCCGCCGGCCGGCCACCAAACCGTTGGTCGGATCAGATAGCTGCGCTCACTGGACTCTCTGTTACCAACGCCCTGAGAGAAGCCGAAAACCGAAGCAAATGGAAGCTGAGGGTACCAAGAGCCACGAAGGGCTTTCAAGGACACGACCTTCAGCAATTAAGTATTCGACTAAGAAGAAGAAGAAGAATATTTTTTTTTATTTTTTTTTTATTGCTTAGATGGGTGGACTAGCTCACAGCCCACCTGGTGTTAAGTGGTTACTGGAACCCATAGACATCTACAACGTAAATGCGCCACCCACCTTGAGATATAAGTTCTAAGGGTCTCAGTATAGTTACAACGGCTGCCCCACCCTTCAAGCCGAAACGCATTACTGCTTCACGGCAGAAATAGGCAGGGTGGTGGTACCTATCCGCGCGGACTCACAAAAGGTCCTACCACCAGTAATTACGTAAATTACAATTTTGCGGGTTTGATTTTTATTAAACGATGTTATTCCTTCACCTTAGAAGTCAATCGTGAACATTTGTTGAGTACGTATTTCATTAGAAAAATTGGTACCCGCCTGAGATTCGAACACCGGTGCATCGTTTCAACACGAATGCACCGGATGTCTTATCGCTTAGGCCACGATGACTTTTTAAAACAAAGATAAATGTCGCGTAGTAAGCAAAAGATCCCGTAAGGCTTTCACCCCTCGATATGTTGTTGAATAATGCAGTGCGAGCGGCCTTGAGTATTGTAAACGAAACACCCGCTCCGTCACTGTGGCCTCAAAGCTTCCGCGTCTGGGAGCTTCGTAGTTCCGCACCGGACGTGTCTCAATTCCTCGAACTTAATAAAGATGTTCCGAAAACAATCACCTTTGAAACGTGAGAACATATTTATCAAGACAATTTTGAATCCTCTTGTTTGTGTGCGTGTTCAATGTAAAATTTTCTTGTTTTTATTTTTTACTAGAGGTCCCGCAGTAGTCGAAGTTCGACTATAGTTAATTGGAATTGTAAGTTTGTACACTATTATGATTGTATTTTATACTTCTATAATCACAATTTCGCCAAGACTACACTATAAAAAATATAATATTAACAAAGACAAACAATATTTAATCTCATTTTGACCACAGACGTCAAGAACAAAAGTTTGACAATAAATAGTATGCATGCGTGTGTGCGTCAAATACATGGTATGTAGTGTGTGTAATGTTTTCTTTATTGATTTAATGTATCTTTTATGCATTATTTTAAAAAAATATTAGCATTGTGCATTTCTTCTCTATATTCACTATAAGTGTGGAAAATTTCATACTCCACCGTCCGCGCAATTTTCGTAAAAAGGGATACAAAGTTTTTGCTTCACGTATTAATATATAGATTGCTTAGATGGGTGAACGAGTTCACGGCCCACCTGGTCTTAAGTGGTTACCAGAGCCTATAGACATCTATAATGTAAATTCCACCACCAATCTTGAGACAAGAATCTAAGTATCACTAGAACAGTACAAGGGCCTTCAAATCGAAACGTATTGCTGCTTCACGGTAGAAATAGGCATTTGGTTCGTTCTCAGCTGGGTAAAAAGGAAATCTGATATTAAGCAGAGACTAAATCCCGAAGACTCATCAAAATCCGTTTAATGTATAAACTTACACTAATATTAGAAATATAAAAGTTTGTATTGTGTATTTTTTAGTCAATAAAACTAGTTGAAGTGATTGGGATGAAAATTTAAATTAAAATTTCACACAAAAACAGATTAAAACCAGGATCAGTATATCATAGGAAACTTTGTTTCATGATAAATGGCATGAGCCGGACAACGCCGAGTCTATTTGCTGCAATAAGTAGAATAGTGATAACAATGCAATCGCATTGATTATAAAATATACTTCAAACATATGCCAACTCGAGGACTACGGTTCTCTCTACATTTGTACCCTGTATTCGTGTGACACTAAGAGCAGACTTAGGGACCACGATAACCGTACTCGTCGAACTCGGCAAAGAGGTCGACGTGAAACCTAACCCATGCATCAGCCCGCTGAGTTTCTCGCCGGATCTTCTCAGCGGGTCGCAATTCCGATCCGGTAGTAGATTCATTCGCGAAGCAATTGCTCTTGAGTTGTTAGGTCTCCTTCGGAGGCACTCGGGTAGTTGTTAGCAAATCCCACCCCTCCTGGCTGAGTCTTTGCTCGTCCACCTGTCCTGGTGAAACTGGAAAGGCCTTCGGGCCACCAGTAATTTTTCTATCATAAAAAAAAAAGAATTATTAGAGACTATCCCGTCATTTTTATCATCGCAATACCCAGCAACGAAGCAGGGTTCATCCATAGGTACAACCGCGTTCTATAAAATGTTCCTCTTCAAGCGAGATTTGAGAAGAATCCTCAATGGTAGATCAGGACTTCGCTGTGCTGAGGATTGGCACTGCTGAGGCTCATGATTAACCGTGACCGTTCCACACCAGGTTGACAGTTACTAATCTGCTTACTAATATTATTATAATCACTTTCTTTTTGTTTTCTTTTTTTTTCACGTATTCTAGTGACCATTCGACTCCAATGTATTTTTCGTATTTCTCTCTTAAGATATGTCCTGTCTACTTATTCTGATTGCGTTTTTCAATTCAGATAATCTTTTTATTACTGACAACTGACAATCTTACTTTGTCTTTTCTCTTGACACCAGTGACCCTTCTTTCTATGCTGTTCTGACATATATGTATTTTATTTATACGAGGGGTCATACCAGATTCACCGACTCTAACTCACAAAGCTCTAGCCTACTAACGTTGCTAACACTAGACCTAGCAAGAGCCTGAGATACTTAATTATTTTTACTGCCCAGATATAGACGTCACCACGTGAAAGCCACTCCATCCTTGATACATGAGGTTGATATTTCAATTCTATTCTATGATGGTTCTATTGTATGATTTTAATGGTGGAAACTCGATTAATTAATTATTAATTAAGTAATGATGTTTGTATCACAGTTGAAACTGTAACTCATGACCACTTCGCTACAGGAATACGCAGGCTGGTGGTACCTACACTAGCCGGCTCTCAATGAGTCAGAGAGTCATAAGAAATTAACTGAAAATTGAATTTGAAGGTTTAATTTAAAACTCAAGTTAAATTGATTGCTTATTGTTTCGATCGTTTGAGGAAATTCCATTCGCAAATACCTCCTTGACCTAGTTACATTAAAGACGCGATACTTTTAATTGACTTATGTAAGTAATTAATTCAATACTTCGATTTATAATTATCAACGATGTTATTCATTTACCGTGGATTCGTGAAATTGTGTTAAGTGCTGTTACACGCTGGGACTCGGGATAAATAAAAATTCTACCGAAGTGTAAATTTTTTTTTTTTTTTTTTTATTGCTTAGATGTGTGGACGAGCTCACAGCCCACCTGATGTTAAGTGGTTACTGGAGCCTATAGACATCTACAACGCAAATGCGCCACACACCTTGAGATATAGTTCTAAGGTCTCAGTATAGTCACAACGGCTGCCCCACCCTTCAAACCGAAACGCATTACTGCTTCACGGCAGAAATAGGCGGAGCGGTGGTACCTACCCGTGCGGACTCACAAGAGGTCCTACCACCAGTAAAAAAGACTGAAAAGAAAAGAAAAGAAGAGAAGATTAAGACTGTATTAACACTTAGAACACCTACCGAGCACTTTAAAATTCTCAGTTCGCTTCTTCCGCTTCGCTTCAGGTGATCCGTTCGCTGTTTCGCTTCGAGTAGTTCCGATTACTCACTGCTCCGTGCCATATCTGCATCGCTTTTATAATCGACACGACATCCCTAGATTTATTGAAAAACATTCTGGGCAAGTCGGGTGGCTTCGATTTGTGTTTCCGCTATCTAACAATAGATGGCGTTGTACTTCTCGAGCGTTCTCGTCGTCACTAGTTTCTTTGATGTTCGTTTCAGCTATTCGGCGATAGATGGCGTTACTTTTACCAGCGTAACAGGACGTATTTAATTCGAAAAATTGGTAATTTTTGGCCTGCCGGATTCCACATTTACAAGCTCCGGACAACAACATTAGGACCGTCGATCCACCGAGCAATTACATCCATTCGGTATAACATATTTGTAGGCCCTCAATTTTATGCTGGAGTTTTTTTTTTAACTCACTCTATGTTTTTTTCTGTGGTTCACCGAAGTCCTTATCCTATATTTGCTGTGAAGCAATCTTGCCGGTTCGAAAGGCAGCGTGCCAATGCAATTAAAAGTTGGATCTTGGGCATTATGGAGATTTCGTGATCACATTGTGATCCCATAGGACGTGGGCCTGTCTGCGGTTGCCTTCTCTTATTGTGACCGTCGCTAATTACATATCTAATCCAGGTGACAGGGCGACGCAACGCCGCCGTCACACCAAACGTGTCTTGTCGGATCCCCAGATTTACTCTTGGTGTTTTTGGGCTCTTTAAGCACCGGTCAGCGTATACGTCGAACTGGTCGATTACAACGAAGAGTTCGGCAAGCGAACCAACCCATAGTCACAGCCCACTGAATTTTTTCCGGGTCTTCTCAGTGGGCCGCTATTTCCCCTATTATCCCTTGTAACGCTGACTAGTTTATGTAAAAGTAGATGGATGTATAGCTTCGATCCCGCAAAGTTGGTTAAATTCAAGTTCGAAAACAAATTTGATAACTTTCAATACATTGGTCAAATCCATAACGAACAGAAAGCTCAATTTGTGCTTTGCAACATTGATTCTCGACGATTTTATCGGCCTTCCAACAAATAAATACAACCCACAGATACAGCCCACTGAGTTTCTCACCGGATCTTCTCAGTGGGTCGCGTTTCCTATCCGGTGGCAGATTCTGCGAAGCACTGCTCTTGATAGGGCCAGCCAATTCTTGCTGGTCGAACCCGTGAGCTCACCTATCCGTCCGCGCGAAATCTGGAATAGCCCCTTAGACTACCAGCGAATAAGTAGGAGAGAAAAGCACTTGTCCTTGTAAAAAGTTCGATTCGTGTCACCAATAATTTGATTTGTGGATCAGCCTTATACAGCACCGCAAACGTCGAGATAGAGGCAACTTACAAAACTTTGCATTGAAAGTTTCAGAAGCGAGATCTTAACGAGGGAACACCGCTGGGACTTGATAGGTCGAATTAGGGTTCAACATTAGCAGAATCAAAACCTGAAAGCTTTTTGACATATCACAATTATAAAGCGATTATACTTGGCAGCTTTGACACGGCTAATAAGAATCATTCTTGAATCCCAAAACTACCTAAACTCGAACGAATGTCTAAAGCACTATGACATGTTCTTCTAACGAGGTTTTTGGAGAGTATTAAACGGTAGGCAGCAAGGCTTTGTCCCTGGCATTGCTGAAGTCCATGGGCGACAGCAACCACTCACTATGAGGTGTGCGTTTGCTCGTCCACGTACAAAGACAATAAAAATAAAACTTAAAACAAATTTTCATTGCTGCAGTACTGCAATTCGTAATTCGCTTTTTCCGCTTCGCATCAGGTGATCCGTTCGCTGCCTCTCTTTGAGTAGATCCGATTACTAGCTGCCTCCGTGTCATCTCTGCAACGCTTTTATAGTCGCCACGATATCCCAAGAATTATCGAAAACATTCTCGATAAGGCGAGATATGTATTACCGCTATTTGACAATAAATGGCGTTGTACTTCTCGAGTGTTCTCGACTTTACTAGTTCTTTTGAAATTCGCTTCTGCTATTCGACGATAGATGGCGTTGCTCTTACCGGCGCAACAATACAATAAATAAAACAATATTTAAGGAAGAACTTTAATTAAACGGAAAGATTTTGTTAAAATGTCACAACTTTACGACAGGTGGCGCGCGAGTAACTCCGACAGATGGGGTGTAACTCTTCGTTGAAATCGTAACTGTATAGTAACTCCGAAAATTATTGTTTAACATCCCTAATGTTGGACGACAGAACTTTTTTTTTTACAACCATGTCGCCCTTTGCCGGCTTCAAGAGGGTCGTTGGCACGTAACGAGTGTTCTCGAAGTCATTGGCTTAAGCTTTTATGGGGTGTGAAATATGGAAAGTTCATTATACCTAACTACTACTTTTGGGAGCTGTAACTAAAAGTTTAGCGCTCACGATCTCTAAAATGAANACATCCCTAATGTTGGACGACAGAACTTTTTTTTTTACAACCATGTCGCCCTTTGCCGGCTTCAAGAGGGTCGTTGGCACGTAACGAGTGTTCTCGAAGTCATTGGCTTAAGCTTTTATGGGGTGTGAAATATGGAAAGTTCATTATACCTAACTACTACTTTTGGGAGCTGTAACTAAAAGTTTAGCGCTCACGATCTCTAAAATGAAGCGTGTCCACGTAGGTAATGACGTCGTGATTGGATGTTTTTTTTTATTTGCATTTACGTTGTAGATGTCTGTGGGCTCCAGTAACCACTTAACACCAGGTGGACTGTGAGCTCGTCCACCCACCAAAGCAATAAAAAAAAGTTTTTTTTGAAACGAAGTTCCTTATCGCGCGTTGTGAAAGGGGGCTAGACGGAAAAAATTCTTACGAAAAGTTGTCACGACACTTTTTTTATTTAGTTTGTTATCAACAGATGTCGCTGCACGTAAATTCAACAATTCCTGAATTGCAGTGACGAGATGTTACACAGTTGACAGACGTTCTTGGCGTAGATACCGTGATCATGCAGACGGTTCCCCCAGGGCGAGGCTGCTTCTTTGCACTGCGGAGTGATTGACCCTTGCGATTATTTATATTTTTATCAATAAAAAATCATAATCATAATAAAAAATGTATACCTGAATAATTATTTTCTTTATACCTCGAATAGAACTTAAAATTATTATTTTTATAATATGGAACTTCGTTCCTATCCGGTGTTCCACGATACCACACATCTTTTTTTTAAACTACAAAACCGCTCACCCCGTAACATAATTATCATCATAGTCGGTTTCTCGTAGCAGAGCAGTCGTGGTCGTGTGGAATCCTTATTTAATAAAGCTTTGCCGGTTGTTCTCCATAGTTCGCAAACTGAGGCTTGGCGCGCTGTAGAGATATAAGTCTGATTTTGAAGACTTTCATGTTTCATTCATTTCAAGGTTGTGTGAGCATAGTTTTCATAGCAGTAGGGAGAAAATCACGCCACCATCAATGATATTGGAGCAGCAAAAATTCTGCAACTTAGTTCCTTAACTTTTGTACGTATATTCACGTCTAAAGATATCCGAAATCATTCAACTTCGTACGGTAGTAGGGGAAAGTGGGGGTATTGGGAACACTTAACTTCAAATGTTCAAAACTAATAGAAACAAGTCATTAACATAATCAACTATTATTGAAATGGAAACTTTGTTTACCTGTCTACTTATTGATAACAAAAAAAAAACTCCAAAATCAGCGTTTTATTAAAAAAAATTATAATAAAACAATAGCGTTCCATTTTACTCGATACCATATGGGGTAATTGAGATCGTCACGCGGGGGAAATGGGAACGGTACGGGGTAAATAGGATTCGACACAATTAAATTTCCATAATATGTAACTACAAATTGTTTGACCGGCACATATCACATATTAACCTTGACTAGTCTCGCCGGCAGTGTATTATTTTTCATGTGCCCAGAGTTTTTTTTTTTATTGCTTTGATGGGTAGACGAGCTCACAGCCCACCTGGTGTTAAGTGGTTACTGGAGCCCATAGAAATCTACAACGTAAATGCGCCACCCACCTTGAGATATAAGTTCTAAGATCTCAGTAAAGTTACAACGGCTGCCCCGCCCTTCAAACCGAAACGCAATACTGCTTCACGGCAGAAACAGGCAGGGTGGTGGTATCCACCCGCGCGGACTCACAAGAGGTCCTACCACCAGTAATGTTTATGTAATAAGTATAAAATGTAATAAATTTATGTATATGGTGCACATGATCCTCTGTCGGTGGTAACTCTAATTTTTCGTTACACATTATGCAAACAAATTCCTATTCGTTTTCATTTTCTAAAACCTTCTAGAAAATTTCTTAAGACTTTACCCATGATTTTTAGCATTACACTGGACATCTTGTTTTAATTGACTATGACTTTTGTCCATTAAAACGACAGACACAGCTTATTTTAAATGCAAATTTAACATCAGGCCAGGTTCTTGGATGTCAGTTGTATACAATAATTATTTAAGTGAAATCAATGCTAAATAAGTCTTAAATAACGGGACTAATGCTTCCAACAAAACTTTCCAGACGAAATCTAAACTTCACCTCTTAATTTACACTTCGCATTTCGAAGTAAACTATTTTAATTACATAATCCGAAAACATTTTGAATCAGTTCATGTNATACAATAATTATTTAAGTGAAATCAATGCTAAATAAGTCTTAAATAACGGGACTAATGCTTCCAACAAAACTTTCCAGACGAAATCTAAACTTCACCTCTTAATTTACACTTCGCATTTCGAAGTAAACTATTTTAATTACATAATCCGAAAACATTTTGAATCAGTTCATGTAGACTTTGTAAAAGGTAATAATAATATTTTATGATAAACTAGCAGCCCGCTCCGGCTTCGCTCGGGTCTTTAGCAAAAATTTCAACGACGTTGTTTTACTTTTTTATAAAAAAGAACACTTATTGCGGCATAACTATAATAGTTAGACACATGCTGTCGCGACACTTTTTGTAAATAATAATATGTTCTACAAAGTCGTAGTACATTATTTTATTCTGTCATCAATAGTTTTCGCAGGGCACGCAATGTAGAGAATATTTTAGGCAATTTTTTTACACCTTGGGTTACATTGTTGGAGTTTTAGTATGGATCCCTAATTTTTTCCAAAAAGAATTATGGCCCATGTCACTCGGGAATAGTGTAGCTTCAAAACAGTGAAAGAATTTTTAAATCGGTTCAGTAGTTTCGGAGCCTATTCAATACAAACAAACAAATCTTTCCTCTTTATAATATTAGTATAGATAAATACAGAAGCAAGCGCTGTTCGCTCCAAGGGAAAGTTTGCCAGAACCTAACCTATAATTATGAAAAAATGTCAGTGATATTAAATTTAGCGTGTAATTCGATTCCAAATGGTTCTTGTCCACCATATGGTTATCTGGAAGAGATCGCTTTTAGCGATAAGACTGCCAATAGTACTTTTTTTTGTATTTAATGTTTCGCATTTTTTATGGTACAATGAAGAATTTTCTCTCGCTCTCTCTGTCTCTCTCTCTCTCTAAATTTCCTACAGGACAGGCCTACGTAACACCTCCCAAATTTTTATATAAGAAGACCTTCAACCTCATACCCTTTGAGACGTTTATAGGCATTGATCAATTAATACCAGGTAGATCGGACGCAAGCACATGTGCCTTCTCAATGAAAAACATCACGTATCCAATTATAATGCTTATTTAAATGAACGGGATTGGTGATGGCTTAACTCAGAGTCACTTGGTGTTGAGTGGCTACCGGAGCCCGTAGACAGAGTAACACGACGTAAATGCCTCCACCCACCCTGAGATATGGATTCTAAGTCTCAGTTTGTACAAACACAAATGCACACAAAACACAAAACAAACAAGCAACACAAAACAAACAAGCACAAGCTTGTTGTGCCGATGAGTAGGTTACATAATAAGATACGAAATTCATTCGGGTGTTTGTCTGTGCGCCTGTACAACAAAATCCCACAAGATGTTCAGAGCCTACATATACATAAGCTTAAGAAAACTGTTAAAGAACATCTGTGCAATAAAGCTTACTATAAAGTCAATGATTATCTAGAAGATTGCACAAAGTGGGAATGAATTGCTCGCTCCGGGCATTTCAATGTTGCAATAATTGTTACATTATATAATACTCAATGTAAATTTTTTTTTTTATAAATAAATAAATATTTACTAACAATCATGCCACGTTAACTGGTCCCGTGATAAGTTCGTAAAGAACTTGTGTTACAGGTACCAGATAACGGATATAAATGTAAGATTTTTATTATACACATACATATATTTAATAGACATCCATAACCCTGGAAAAGACATTTATATTTATCATACAAATATCTTCCCTTGGCGGGATTCGAACCCGCGACCCCCCTGTGTAGTGACCATGTCACTNAGATAACGGATATAAATGTAAGATTTTTATTATACACATACATATATTTAATAGACATCCATAACCCTGGAAAAGACATTTATATTTATCATACAAATATCTTCCCTTGGCGGGATTCGAACCCGCGACCCCCCTGTGTAGTGACCATGTCACTTACCACTACACCAGACGGCCGTTAAATTTACCGAATACATTAAAAAATAATCTAATATTTAAAAAAGAAAGACATGCCCGCTGAATTTCTGTTTCTTGCCAGTTCTTCTCAGGACGGAGGCTAGATCTTGTGAATTGGCGGTAGTTCTTTTTGACGTTCAACAAGTATGTACTTTCATTTATGTTGAATATTTTTTTTTTAATTTGATTTGATTACAGTACAACGGCTGCCCCACCCTTCAAACCGAAACGCATTACTGCTTCACGGCAGAAATAGGCAGGCCGGTGGTACCTACCCGCGCGGACTTACAAGACGTCCTACCACCAGTAACTACCAACACCTACTAGCTTTAGATTATGATTGAATGCATTGAATTAATATTCGTCTGAGTCCAGAAAATCGGACAAGTCAATTTATTATGAACATGTTGGAAACAAATAAAACAATGAAAAACCAATTTCACGGCTGAGGAGTTACAATGATTATTATTAATTACTTATTCAAAATTCCATTCAATCGATACATCGTTCTCAGAACATTATAACGCAATGATTCTGTCGGGGTTTTGCTTTTTTTTAATAATAATATGTCTATTTTCGTTCGCCGATATTCCGGTAAGCTGTACGAAAATGAATCTAATACCACAGTACGGCGATAAAATCGTAAAGTTCTCGAACAGGAATCAAGAATATTATTATCACAATAAAGAGCCGCCGAACCGTTTCCCTGGTGATAAATTCGAAATCGTTCTTAGGAAAGTTCCACACGGTTCGAAGCCTGTTACCGAATATGATTTGAACAAAAACGCAATTTACACGCCTTTAGTTAGGTATCACGTTCGGAAACCTTCGGACAGCAGTGACACAAAGAAAATCGGTTTCCGAACGCCTGAGAAGTCTGTAAATATAATAAAAGACGGCCCCAATGAAATCATTAAACCAACGAAGCTCAGGTTTTACGTTTACGACATCCGCGAGGTTTTAGAAAAATTAAACAAATACATCACTAGGGCCAGTGTATATGAGAAGTCTGGGGAGCAGGAGGATCCGTTGGCGCCGGGAAAGAAATACACTATCACGGAAAGTGCCGAAAAGCCTGTAGAAATTAAGAACTGGAGTCCGCATTATTCGTTGTGGAATTATTGGACGGTAATAAATTCTATTTTCTATTATTATTCTATTATTATTTCTGCCGTGAAGCAGTAATGCGTTTCGGTTTGAAGGGTGGGGCAGCCGTTGTAACTATACTTGAGACCTTACAACTTATATCTCAAGGTGGGTGGCGCATTTACGTTGTAGATGTCTATGGGCTCCAGTAACCACTTAACACCAGGTGGACTGTAAGCTCGTACACCCATCTCAGCAATAAAAAATAAATAAATAAAAATCTCTTACTTTGTTCTCTATGAGTATAGTGAATGTATTCTGTGACATGACACTTCTACGTTATCTAAGTTCCTAGCTCATGCTCACGTATGATTATCACGACGAAGGTCGTATGAAAAAAAAATCGCTAAATTAGGTACCTTAGGTAATTAACCATTACTTAATGGTAGTTTTCCAATTACAGAGCATAATGCGACTCAGTGACGGTCAATGCCGAATTATGCTGAAGCTTAGTTGAGCATTATGCCACATAATGCGCTCTTGTGCTGTAATTGGAAAACGGCCAAAATTAACATTATTATTACGGAGTCCAAGACTCATATAATAAATATTAGCCTATCCATTAAGTACATGTATTTTCTACATGGATACCAAGTTTCAAGTCAATCGGATGCATGGTTCAGTAGTTATAACGGAACATCCGTAAAAACCACTGTAGATTTATATATTAGTGTAGATTTAAAAATTCATTCCTAGTGTCCAATCCTATCAATATACCTATAATAGTTTTAATAGCCATATCTAGTCTTTTTCTTATCGATCTTCCGTTTCACAGTACGACAAAGACGTATATCATGACGACTGCAAAGGAAACCTCGTGAAGATAAGCGGCATCTGCATCGAGCGACCTCCGTTTTAAAACGATGCGTGAGGGTAATCAGAAACTAGAATATATATTTTATTATTTTTGGAGGGTAAAATTACATATGCTAGTACTGTAATGTCTTTGCAATTGGACAATAATATGCAAGAAAACAGATGTTGATCTTGATCATTCGCGTTAATGTACTGTAAATACAAAATGGAGGGAATTAGAGGATTTTAAATGAATTCCATTGCGTGCTACGTAAAACCTGTTCTATTTTGTTTTTTATTCGATTATCGCATAAGGAATCGCCGGTACGACAATTTACTCATCTTCAGCATGCACGTGGTATGTGGAAAAATTTATATTGTTACGCGCTGAGGTTCGGGATAAATAAATGTTCCACCAAAGTACAACTTAAAACTGTATTTATCACATAGAACACTCACAGAATATTTAAAATTCTTAATTCGCTTGTTCCGCTTCGCTTCAGGTGATCCGTTCGCTGTTTCGCTTCCAGTAGTTCCGATTACTGACTGACTGCGTGCCATCTCTGCAACGCTTTTATAGTCGATACGATATCCCTAGAATTATCGAGAACATTCCTCACGAGTCGAGTGTTTTCGATGGGTGTGTTTCCGCTATTTGACAATAGATGGCGTTGTACTTCCCGAGCATTCTAGACGCTACTAGATCATTTGATATTCGTTTCGGCTATTCGGCGATAGATGACGTTACTATTACTGGCGTAACAATATAATATATAATGATATTAGGTACATACTTCAGAATAAATAAACAATAAAAGACTTATTTTATTGCGTTTTCTGTTATATGTATAATAAGAAAACAAAAATTAAAGCAAGCACAAACTAACAAAATTGATATTTTAAACAAACTGAACTTTCTTCTTACTGAATGACAGACTTCACTGAATGACTGGTTTGTCTCCCCCAATCTCAACACCGGTTTTGTATCAAGAATATTTTTTGCTGTTACATCGATGGCTTCTACAAAACCGCCCAATAAAATTGTAGACATAGCGTAATAACAATTTAAGCAACAAAAATATATATATTCTGTTCTAGATAATTATAAATAAAGTTTACTGTATTTTTCATGATGTTTTATTTGGCAGTATTTAATTTAGCTGCATGTGACCAGGGTAGGTTTGCTTTAGTCTGAAGGTCTAAAAGTTTCACCGGGGAGTGGTCACCAGCGTTCCCTGGATACCGGCCTAGAGTAGTTTGTGAGCAACCACGGGCTGGCAGCACATTTTGCTCCTTGTGCTTAGTGCGAGTTTTTTAACGTTCTCGATGGCGTAAAAGTTAGCCCAATTTTGTGTGCAGTTGGAACAGCGCCCCTAGCGGCAAACGTAGGCAAACGATCCAATTCCATACAAATATGAGCTAACTTTTACGCTATCGAGAAAGTTAAAAAACTCGCACTAAGCACACCTCCCTTAAAAACGGGTCACATCCTGTCACGCCCAAAATAGCCAACACCGATACGGGAGTCACAATAAAACCATCAGGGGTAGCAATAAGAAATAAAACGCATCATTTTATTTAGATATAACACATTTAACTATTCAGAGTAATACAAATATATCGACTCTACAAATTGACATTTAGTTCGAAGCGTAACATTTAAAGACTGTCGTCACAGAATTTGTTCATTTTGCTATGTATACAGCGTGTTACAAAATACCCCGTAAAAAATATAATTAATTATCAAAGCCAAACATTCTGTCAACCCTAGTAAGCTCTCACGTCAGGGAATCGGATTATTTAACAGAAAGGCCTACGTACCTATTTTACCTAATTGTCTACTTTAATAGTTTTTCTATTTAAAGTGAAACTTTTATTACATCGTTTCAAACTTTTTCGGTCTGTGTGTTGCATGTCGCGTGACGGTCGGCCGCGGAGTAGGGATAAAGTGAAAGGCGCTCGTCAGAGCAGTCAAGGCCAATATGGCGGCGCCTATAGTTCGCAGCAGCTGACCGTGCAGTGTATAGACTATTACTCATTTGTGCCAGTGCTCCACGCTATTTTGTTTGTTTTTGTCAGTGTTTAATGTAAATGTTGTTTGTCAGAGTTAAATGTCTATAATTTGAAAAAAAGTTTCACTTTTACCGTGTTTTCATAAAACCACACAATCGTTTTTTTTTTTTCATTCATAAATGTTTACTAACTCAATACAAACATGTCATTAAACTCAAGTACTTGACGCACTTGTCAAATTGTTTCTCGTTCCGCGAATCAGGTAGAAATGTGAGTACATTCTGCGTATTTTACTCTTTTATTTTACTGAAATAGGGTTTGCACGTCAGTGAAATTAATAATATTTGTTTATTTTTTGGGGGGTATGTTATACAGCGTTACTACGGTTCTTAAATATTGTGAATGGAATTGTTATAAGGGCCCATTTAACCTCCTGTCGGCTTTACGGGTAGTTTTGTAACACCCTGTATATATATATATTTTTGTATGTTTTTATTTTTTCGGTACGAGCTTGCTGTTTGATTCGTAGAATTAGCAAACTTAAGACGAACAGAGATAAAGATAGAGAGACAGAGAGAGAGAGAGAGAGAGAGAGAGCATGCATTACAAACTTATACTTTCTAATAATCGAGTGAAATAGTCAAGCGACTATGAGCCTTATATCAGTACGTATGTGGGTGCACTTTCGACTCCGCAGTTGTTCTCCTTCGAGGACATGAGGACGTAGCCGTCGTTCCCCCACATGTTCGACCAGGAGTTCTTGATGAGCCAGTATTTCTTGCCGTTGAGGACGCCATAGCCGACCGCCAGCACCGCGTGGTCCAGCTCTTCGACTTTGTTTTTGCTGTGAATTAATAATAATAATAAAACGAGAAATGCGGGTAGTATTATTTTCTTTTAATTTTCATTGCTGCCTCTTTCCATTGCTGCCTCCCCTCTCAGTTCGAATTAATTTCCCTTTTTTTTGCTTAGATGGGTGGACGACCTCTGATGTCTGATGAGCTGAGATGTCTATGGGCTCCGGTAACCTCTTAACAACTAAGCAATGAATAAAAAACTTTTTTAATGCATAACTTAGCAACGAATCTTTAAGTACTGATGGATTTTACGAGCCAATAATATTAGTTTTTTTTCTCCTTTTTTGTACATTATCATAATTACCATTTCGGTTCAAAATACACTCCGTTCGCGTAGAAGCTGAAGCTCTTGTGGGAAGCGTCGATGGCCACCGAAATCGGACCGTGCTTGAAGATCGCCAACTGAAATAAATGTAGGATTGGTAAGAACGGAACTGTTGCGAGGATTTATTAGAAAAGCTTTTTAAAAAAAAAGAAATTTATTCAATTCTAATAATTAAAACATTTAAAATTAAAAATAAATAAATAAATATTTACTAACAATCACGCCACGTTAACTGGTCCCGTGATAAGTTCGTAAAGAACTTGTATTACAGGTACCAGATAACGGAAATAAATGTAAGATTTTTATTAAACACATACATATATTTAATATACATCCATAACCCTGGAAAAGACATTTTATATTTATTTTAATTATCATACAAATATCTTCCCTTGGCGGGATTCGAACCCGCGACCCCCTTGTGTAGTGACCATGTCACTTACCACTACACCAGACGGCCGTTTAATTAAAACATTTAAAATTAACAATTGACATTAATTGGGGCAAGTGTCACCGGGAGCGCGGTTAGAATTGAACTACGAGATCTATCGACAACCTAGCTAAGCTGCATTACGTCGTGCACCTTACATTGCATTTTTAGGTAAATTAAATATATATATATTTTTTTTTTTTATTTGCCTTTGCATGCAGACGAGCTTACGGCCCACCTGATGGTAAGTGGTCACCGTCGCTCATGGACGTCAGCCATGCCAGGGGCAGAGCCAAGCCGCTGCCTACTATAATATAACATTGAAATGTGTGTGAGAGAAAACGGTAAGAAAGGGAATAGAAAATGACGGACAGAATGACAGAGAAAAGAAAGATGGCGAAGGCGGTTATGGCGTAAAAAAAGATAGTAGTGTTAGATAATTTTTTATCATATATTATAAAAGATTTTGGAGCAGTTGATTATTTTATGGACTACGATCCCTATTCCACATAAATAATATTATTTTAAACGTTAATATTACTTATAATACAAAAAAATTTAATCGAATACTTAATATTATAACTATGAACAAATCACGCACGCTAATCCGACTTCAAATTAGGATTCCCTGTGTCATGGGTGACAAAGACTGATAAAAACATACTGATTTATATTTTAAATATATACATATAAAGATAATGAGCACTGAGACAGAAAACAAAAAACCTTTTTTATCACATGAATGTTTGCCCGATGCGAGAATCGAACTCACGACCCTTGACGCAACAGTCAGTGCCGCTACAGTTTCAGTTAGTATGGCACCAAATGACGTCACACGCAATGAATACACAGCGATGTATTGCAAAGTTAACGCGGTAATTTGCTCAAAATAAATATACCTACACATATTCACATAGCAATCTGATGGTATCAGGACTACACTAGTGTGTTTTGCACTGTTATCGGAATGTATAATTATATTTTGCAAACATTTGTTTCAATGCACGCAATGTACAACAAAGTATTGCACGAGGTCAACGCCCCCTCGGTGTCCGTTTTCGCTTTAGATCGCGGCTTCAATACACGTAAACTGCCAACTTCAACCCACATATCCATTCGTCTCCTTACCTTGAGCGCCTTCTCATCGTTTGTCGTCACGTTAACCCAGCCGGTGATCGAAGTGACAGCCGTCACGTTATCGACATGACAGTAGCCATCCTGAATGTACAAAAAAAACTATTACATCAAGGGCAATGGATATTACAGGCAGCAAATTTCGTTTCCTAATATCAAGGGAAGAAAGGCCAGTTTTGTGGGTTTTTTTTGGATACCCACACAAGCAGGTACTACCGCCCTGACTATTTCTGGTGGGATCAGTGTCTATACTAAGCTATTGTGACTTCGATTTATATCTCAAGGGTCTGCAGACTGCGGCTGATCTTGTTTCGTAGATCGTGTACTTATGTAAGGACCTGCTTTATGCAAAAATCGCTTTTATTCCGAACCGTTTAGATCAATTATTAAAGAACAAGAAAGAAAGAATTCTAGAAAAAGAAATCATTTATTCGCTAAGCATATTGAAAATCAGTTATTACATAAGTTAAAAGCAGCGTGTATGTATGCTTTGTCATTATTTAATATTATATAATTTATTCATCTATAATTCAATATCATTCATCTATAATTCAACTAATAATTAAGAAATCCATTTATTTTCAATGTCGTATTTAAGAAAATCATTTATGTGATAGTGACAACATGTCAAATGACAATGACAAAAAGATTCGTCTAGGCATTTAAGGCACGTTGGATGGAACCAGTTCCCACTTGAGGTGTTGCAATACTAACCTGTCCGAGGTATCCTCCGTAGTCCTCCTCAGTGGGGAGGCCGTGCCTCTTGATCCACTCGTAGGCCCTGAAGTCCTCGCCTCCGTCGCAGCCGTTGTTCCCGAAACTGGAGCGATAGTGAAGTTCGTATCGTTACGTCGGCAAGAGTAACGCCATCTATCGCCGAATAGTCGATAACGAATATCGAAGGATCTAGTAGCACCTAGAATGCTGGAGAAGTACAACGCCATCTATTGTCAGATTGCGTGGAATATTCTCGTCGATTCTAGGGATTTCGTCTCGACTATAAAAGCGTTGCAGAGATGGCACGTAGTCAATTAGTAATAGGAGCTACTCGAAGCGAAACAGCGAACGGATCACCTGAACCGAAGTGGAAGAAGCGATTTGAGAATTTTAAAGTGTTTGTGAAGTGTTCTAGTGTTGAATACAGTGTTAGCTTGTAATTCGGTAGATTATTTTATTTATCCCGAACCAATGACAATACAAAATAATGGATTGGAAAAAATGTTTGGACTCCAGCATCAATGTCGCTATCCACTGCGCGGAGGACAGGAATGAATGGAGGAAGATAGTCCTAGCATAAGCTGAGCTGGATATGTTTACTTGTAGGTTAGTGACGTTTATAAAAATGTTAAAGGGCATCCTCCACATTAGCAATAGGTTAGCAGTGTAATTGTTTAATTGTATATTGTGAATAAAATTATTTCCTTACATTATAAGTTAGATTAGTTTTCGTTATCGTGTTGTTTTGTCGTATAGTTGTAAGGAACATTGTGTACAAATTCAGCACTTTGTCTTGTTTGGTCGTGCGCATATGGCTTATGTTGCAGTAACTATTCGACGTGGACGAAGTCGCGGGCAAAAGCTAGTAGGAAATAAACTGCCTATTCCTATTACGGATTCGTTATTGTGTCGCCCGGCACTGGTGATCCTACAATCTACAACCACCTTCTTCTTGCTTCGGCTTCCTCAATATGTCCAAATAAATGTCTCAATAATTCCAAATGAGGGTCGTGACCACCTCCTCGCAACAAGAGTTTATTGCGGACCATTCCACGCCTTTTTTTTTTATTGCCCTTGTAGGCAGACGAGCTTACGGCCCACCTGGTGGTGAGTGGTTACCGTCGCCCATGGACTTCAACAATGTCAGGGGCAGAGCCAGGCCGCTGCCTACCGCTATTTGCCTCTATCTGCCGCCGAGTGTAGAGCATCGTCAACTGTGGTGTCAAGGGTAGTGCGGATCTGGTCAGTCAACGACCAACGACCACCACCGCCGACTTCCAAGATCCTCACCCCCAGGAGCAGTCGATGAGCGCCTGCTGGCTGAGCCGGACCAGGTGTCCGCCGTTGTGCAGGAACAGCGCGCCCTCCACCGCGCCCACCGTGCCGAACGACCAGCACGAGCCGCACACCGACTGATCTGGACCGACACGCTCATGGTTAGACCACACGGACGCCGCAAGACCTCTCCTCTTAAAAGTCCGCACGGGTAGGTACCACCACCCTGCCTATTTCTGCCGTGAAGCAGTAATGCGTTTCGGTTTGAACGTTGGGGCAGCCGTTGTAACTAGAGTTGCCACGAATAGTGATTTGGCCGATTACCGAATACCGAATATTTGGTAACGCTGTCGGCCGAATATTCGGCCATATTTTTACAAAGTGGCCGAATGCCAAATAGTAGTCGAATATTCGTAGCATGTCTAGTTGTAACTATACTGAGACCTTAGAACTTATATCTCAAGGTGGGTGACGCATTTACGTTGTAGATGTCTATGGGCTCCGGTAACCACTTAACACCAGGTGGGCCGTGAACTCGTCCACCCATCTAAGCAATAAATAAATAAAACCCGTCGCAAGTGGATGAGGTCAAGTAGATCCAAGACATTGGTAAAGAGCTATATCTAATGGTGAACTAAAATAGACTATTTAATAATGAACCCGGGTAAAAGCGCGGCCAAACAGGGAACAGTGATTATATTTTATCTTCATGCCTCATGAGAGTAAAAGCTTTAAGCTCACGAACTTTAGAAGATGTTGCTGATCATAAGTTCTAAGACCTATCGTGACAAATGACTACATAAAGTGATATTATTTGAGTTTAACTGAACGGGCTGTTTTGTTCGGATCTTTCTACTGAGTCCCTACAGAGATGGGTCGGAACCTCAAAGCTGCTGGGGCCAGTGTTAGCAGACTCTCTCTGACTGAACCCTAAAAGTAAAACTGAAGGAATTTCCACACGCTTTCCGTTCTCACCTTTAACGGGAGTGACCGCTCCGAATAATCTCCAGTCGTGTTCCGGAGGCAGCTTCACGCTCAACTCCTCCACTCGAGACTTGCTGTACGGGAACGGGAGACCTGGTTGGAACATCAGGACGTTTACTGGTGGTAGGACCTCTTGTGTTTCGGTTTGAAGGGTGGGGCAGCCGTTGTTACTATACTGAGACCTTAGAACTTATATCTCAAGGTGGGTGGCGCATTTACGTCGCAGATGTCTATGGGCTCTAGTAACCACTTAACATCAGGTCAGCTGTGAGCTCGTCCACTCAACTAAGCAATAAAAAAAAACATTATAGTTTAGCGGTTCGTTGAGGCTTCACACGCCGTGCCTTCCGCCGAGAAAGGGGCTCCTAATAGGTAGAGTGCCGCCCCCTATAGCAACCGTAAATGCGCGCCCCAGTCTGTGCGGAGGGGAAGACTGTTACAAGACCTCATAAGTCTCAATTCCCAGAAAGAATGGATAATCCTGAAACACCTCATAGTAGAGCTACTGAGGACTCAAAATAAAAAAATAAAAAAGAATATTTCTTAGGTAGTACCCAAATTAAAAATAAAGAAAAAATACCAAATTTCATGATTAAAATTTAAGTTTAGATTACCTTTTATAAAAAATTACACTAGGTACTCATACGATTTTTTTTTATTGCTTAGAGCCAAGCCGCTGCCTACCGCTTAATACTCTCCACAAGCCTCGTTTGAAGAAGGAGCCTCGATTTTTTTTGTTTTTTAAATATTAATTTTTACAATGAGTATTCAAAATTCAAAATCATTTATTTCAACTTAGATATCAGTATGACACACTTGTTGAATGTCAAAATACAAATAACAATGTTAACTCTACCACCGGTTCCAAATAAAGCCACAGTCCTGAGAAGGACCGGCGAAACAAACTCAGCGGGCTTTTTTTTTTGCTTTTTCTCAAATATTTTCTTTTTTTTAAATAAATAAAAATATTTACAATAAAAGAAAAAACAAATTACAATTAAAAATATTATAATAATTATTATAACGTAACAATTATTGCAATATTGAAATGCCCGGAGCGAGCAATTCATTCCCACTTTGTGCAATCTTCTAGAGATCTAACAGAAGGTGGCTCTTTCTTGTATATGGACTCACCGTGAGGGCTGGGCCCCGAGTACCTCCTCCCTCTGAGGGCGGCGAGCTCGTCGTCAGTGCGATCGGCCAGATGGTTCACGGACATGGTGAAACCGCGGTTCGCTCGATTATTCGAATGTATGTATCTGAAACAAACATACATTCTTAAGGTCCCTAAGAAACGCCGCCATATTAACCATATTGCGTTGCGTCTATTTCTTAGAGGTATCTTAAGGTGGCCATAAAATGAATAAATGCGTTTCATTCTTCACAGTGAGTGAAGACATTTGCGGTTCAGACTTCATACTACCTGAACCCGTTGCGTTCATCCACAGTGCGTCTCCAGAGAACTTGAGCTCACGGCCCACCTGGTGTTAAGTTGTTACCGGAGCCCATAGACTGCCACCTACCTCGAGACGTGAGTGCTTAGATCCCAGTTTTAACAGTACAACGTCTGCCCCACCCTTCAAACCGAAACGCATTACTGCTTCACGGCTGAAATAGGCGGGGTGGTGGTACCTACCCGCGCGGACTCACAAGACGACCTACCACCAGTACACACAGTACTGCCCTGGCACTACTACTAGCGTCTGACGGTAACCACTACCCTCGGTCCAGGTACGTTAGCCTGACGTCGGAAGCAACAGTCAAATGTTCTGATCCACGGGTCCACAAGTGAAGTCGCCGTGGCCTAAAGGATAAAGATGTCTGGTGCATTCGTATGCAGCGATGCACCGATGTTCGAATCTCAGGCGGGTACCAGCTTTTCTAATGAAATACGTACTCAACAAATGTTCACGATTGACTTCCACGGTGAAGGAATAACATCGTGTAATAAAAATCCAACCCGCAAAAATTATAATTTGCGTAATTACTGGTGGTAGGACCTCTTGTGAGTCCGCGCGGGTAGGTACCACCACCCTGCCTATTTCTGCCGTGAAGCAGTGATGCGTTTCGGTTTGAAGGGTAGGGCGGCCGTTGTAACTATACTGACCTTAGAACTCATCTCAAAGTAGGTAGCGCATTTACGTTGTACATGTCTATGGGCTCCAGTAACCACTTTACACCAGCTGGGCTGTGAGCTCGTCCACTCATCTAAGAAATAAAAATAAAACCCGTCATGAAGTCTCGTTGTAGGCGTGACGTCACGGCGTCACTAGCGACTGACCTGAGCGACTGCCTGAAGATGTTCAGCCTCTTCTCGTGCTCCAGGTCGCTCGCGTACTGCTTCTGGTGTTTGACTTTGAAACTGTAACGACATGAGATACGTTATTTAACTCGCATTTGAAGGTACAGTGGGCACGAGGACTGAAAAATATTTCAGACTTTTTGGCGGGAACGCGAGGAGTGAAGTTGTGTGATTTGTTATATTTTGTCTATTTAGTGTTTCTTCAGGTTTAAATGTGTAATAACGGTGGTTCATTAACTGTTTAATATCTGTGAAAGTGCACAAATGTGGGAAAATGAAACAAAGCTGCTGGACGTAACTTCTCGGGTTCCTCCAAAAAGTCCACTGAAAAAATCTCAGTAAATGACCACCATTTTACTGAGATTATATTATTTCATCCCATATCATCTCATTTCATTTAAGTTCATTCCAGTTGATTAATGTCTCAAATTAATCATCTTCATTTCATTTCACTCCATTTTATCATTTTTCATAAAAATAAGAATATAAATTAAAATAAGACGTGACTTAAAGGTCTTAGTTACCAGGTCATAAAATCCATTAAAAAAAAATATGTCAATTTAACTTTTTCTTCTCGCTCGCTCACAAGGAGCTGTTGATGCTGTTGTAACCTGATGTGTATCGCACTGGTACACAGAGCCCTGACAAGTTATTTCCACTTGACCCTGTCCTGCGCTTGCTCCTTGACAAGTTTTGCATTAACTGTAGGCAGCGGCTTGGCGCTGCCCCTGGCATTGCTGAAGTCCATGGGCGACGGTAACCACTTACCATCAGGTGGGCCGTATGCTTGTCTGCCTACAAGGGCAATAAAAAAAAAGCATCACTCCAGGTCAGGCCAGTAGTCTTCATCTCGCTCTCCTCTCTGGCCAAGCGTTTACAAGACGAAGAGCTAATCTCAAATATTCTATCTTATACCTTTAAACGAGCAATTCTTGTATATATAATATATAATCTGAATCTCGGAAAGGGCTCCAACGATTTTCATAAAATTTAATATACAGGGGATTTCAGGGGCGATAAATCGATCTAGCTACGATTTATTTTCAGAAAATGTTGTTTTATTCGTGTTTTCAATAATCAACTTTATCGATAATCAACTTTATGACTCTTCCCGACATCTATTGGCGAATAATAATACTATTTTTCTTAATTGAGGGCAACTAACCGCTTTATGGACACAAAATGGCGTTATCAAAAAAAAAAACTTCATCATCTAGTCATTCAAAATCTCGTCATCATCAAGTTATCATTATCGAGGACGCCATATTTAAATACAAGTATATCCTGGTTCCACTCGCCCAACTGTGACGAATCTAATCGAAATGCATCTTTCTAAATATGTTGATAGACGCAGTCCCCCCGACCCCCCAGGACCCCGACCACCCAGTTAACCACCCCCTCGGCTCCCCGGTCCCCCACTCACCGCTCGAACTCGTCGTGGACGTGGGCGTCGTGCACGGGCCGCACGAACTCCTTCATCGGGTTGAAGGTGGCGAAGTGCCGCGAGCCGGGCCCCGGGAACCCAGTGCACTGCATGTCTGCAGCGAACGGAACACACTTATTTTTTTAAATGAAACTTCTTTAGAATCGTTGTGATTTCAAACTCGATGAAACGAAAAAATAAGTCCATAGAGACACAAACACATAAATGTATAGGATTCAGCCGGCGAGAGAATGAGATAGAACACATTAGACGTTCTCCAGTGTGGTTTTGTTTTAATACAGCGCCATCTATGAGATTTTTTATTACTAACGTGTGTATGAAATCTCGTGTAGTGAATTTTAATTTAGGATTGTACATGAAGTTAAAATATAAATTCACAGAGGGCGCTACCTCATACTATAAAAGACGATTTACAATTATTTACCAATGACAAATATAATATACTATACTTAGACATTTAGGATAATTGTATTTTAATTTTTGAAGGTTTCACTTCTACCACGTGTGAATTGCACACATGTTTTTTTTTTTTCTCCTACCTATGCTGATAGCCTTGGGAGGCTATATCAGCGCTACCCTAGCGTGTAGGTGAGCTCTCGGGGCTCAAACTGGGAGTGTTACTATCACTGGCCAAGAGCAGTGCTTCGCAGAATCTACCACCGGATCGGAAACGCGACCCACTGAGAAGATCCGACGAGAAACTCAGTGGGCTGCGTCTGTGGGTCAATTCACTCGTCGAGCCCTTCGTCGCGAGCGACGGGTTCATCGAGGAAAGAACACACGAAACATTGCTTCTGACGCCGATCGGTAGCCGCCCACGGCTAATAGACACGAAGCCAAAATTCTAGTTGTATCGTAATACGACTGCCCTACAGTCTGCTTAGTTTTTTTTTTTATTGCTTAGAATGGTGGACGAGCTCACAGCCCACCTGGTGTTAAGTGGTTACTGGAGCCCATAGACATCTACAACGTAAATGCGCCACCCACCTTGAGATATAAGTTCTAGGGTCTCAAGTATAGTTACAACGGCTGCCCCGCCCTTCAAACCGAAACGCATTACTGCTTCACGGCAGAAAGAGGCAGGGAGGTGGTACCTACCCGTGCGGACTCACAAGAGGTCCTACCACCAGTAAAGTTAGTACGAGTTTTGTAACGTTCTCGATAGCGAGAAAGTTAGCTTAAATTTGTATGGAGTCGAAATGTTTGCCTATATTTGCCGCTAGGGGCGCTGTTCCAACTGCATACAAAATTGAGTTATCTTTACGCCATCGAGAACGTTAAAAAACTCGCACTGAGCACACAGAGCCGCGGCGGTGGCGGATGTGGACTCTTTACGAAGTGTCCACTAGCTAGACGTGACCGTAACGTTAATGTTGTTACAAGCTCAGGCTCAGGATAAATAAAAACGCTTCACGTCATACTAATTAAAACGGGAACATTCGAGAATATTCTAGTTGTTTCGATATCCGTTTTTGCTATCTGACGCCAGATGGCAGTACAGTACGCTAAGTACTGCACTATACTTACTATACTTATTATACTATTCTATATTGTTTTTGTTGTGTTCACATCTAAAAGGATGAATTCAATAGTGTATTAATTTTAATTTTTTTTTTTTTATTGCTTAGGTGTGTGGACGAGCTCACAGCCCACCTGATATTAAGTGGTTACTGGAGCCCATAGACAACTACAACGTAAATGCGCCACCCACCTTGAGATATAGTTCTAAGGTCTCAGTATAGTCACAACGGCTGCCCCACCCTTCAAACCGAAACGCATTACTGCTTCACGGCAGAAATAGGCGGAATTTAAGTTAAATGTTAACGTGTGTAGATTTTATGCATTTTTATGAAACTAATAAATAAATAAAACAGTATATTGACTACTGCACTAAACTTACTACCACACTATACTTGGTATTTATTTATTTATTTATTGTTTAGGTGGTTGGACTAGCTCGTGGCCCACCTGGTGTTAAGTGTTTACCGGAGACCATAGACATCTACAACGTAAATGGCGCCACCTACCTTGAGATGAGTTCTAAGGTCTCAGTATAGTCACAACGGCTGCCCCACCCTTCAAACCGAAACGCATTACTGCTTCACGACAGAAATAGGCGGGGTGGTGGTACCCACCAGTGCGGACTCACAAGAGGTCCTACCATCAGTACTACTGCACTATACTTACTACTGTCAACTTTGAAGACGTCAGGATCGATTTCATCAATATTGTAATCTTCATAATCCAGATAGTAATGATCGTAGTGGGAGCCCAGGAGCGAATTGAAACCTTTCATCTCATATCTGTTTATTGATAAAAAAAAAGTATAAATAATAATTTAATTCACTTACATTTTATTTTTATTTATTTATTTAAAAATAAAATGTAAAATTAAAACTGCAGTGGGAGGTCCCCTAAATGAGTGCAGTAGAATGGCCTCGAGCAGGGAGAGAGATGGCGCGACATCGTGAGACGCATCAAGTCTGCCCCTTCCAACACTACATGACGACCACGACCACTCTGTCAAGAGTGACACGACTGAGAATTTAAATAAACAATAATCTAATTCACTTACATTTTATTTTTATTTATTTATTTAATATATTTTGTACACACAGCTGTTAGAAGAAACACGGCAATAAGGATGCAGAGTACAAGGGCACTACTTATTTCATGTTGAAATCTCTTCCAGTAGACCAGCAGAAGGAAAGAAGAATTAGGAACACAAACTTAGTGCATACAGTAAACATTACATATAATAATATATACATATTACAAGATACAAAACAATATATCGACGCTTGAAAGGCAAACGTGACTAAGCGATAATGCGTGAACTTTACAGTAGACTAATTTAAAGTTGAAATCCTGAAAAAAAAAAATATTTTAACGAATCTAGCTGTAGTAGAGTCTAGCTGGTAGCTGTAGGATTGAAACGATTTTAATAGACCTAGAAATATATATTTTTTGCGCATCGAATATGGTTATTGCCTATCATTTATGTACAAAGCAGTTATTGTCGCTTAGTCACGTTTGCCTTTCAAGCGTCGATATGTATATACATACAAATACACACACACAAACATATATATTATATATACACACATACATATACTTACTTTATATTATAATATAATACATTATACAAATATTATACAATATTACATTATACATTTTTTTAAACTTTACAAAAAAAAGATATTCGTGTATGTACTAAAAAAGCTTGTGATGAGACGTTAAGATGTATAAAGTCGTATATCAAATCAGTGTTTTAAACTTTTCAAAATAAAGTTTTTTTTTAATGAGATTAAAAAAATTATAGATGTAGTGAGAATGTATTTTCCTTCGGGAAAACACGGATCTTCATTTTCGCAGGGCACGCGATATTTTAGGTAATTTTTTTACAACTTGGCTTACATTATTGGAGTTTTAGTAAGGACTCCTAATTTTTTTCAAAAAAGATTATCGCTTATGTCACTCGGGAATAGTGTAGCTTCCAAGCAGTGAAAGAATTTTTCAAATCGGTTCCGTAGTTTCGGAGCCTATTCAATACAAAGAAACAAATCTTTCCTCTTTATTATATTATAGTATAGAAGTATAGATGTCAAATGTCATAATGAATAATGTCATTGTACTGAAGCTATTTGAGAGATCACGATAAATACGAACTTTACCGTAAAATTACGAAGGAAAATCTTTTCTCACTATATCTATAGTTCCATCAATATCTATTAAATGTTTTCGGGGGTCATTGGTACAGCCATCTTCTTCGTCATCAATATACTGATTCCTTAACCCTGAGTGACCTTACTGCGGAACTTCCAAACCATGAGGTCGTACTTACCGGACCGGTATGGGCACAGAGTCCCCTTTCAAAGTCTTCTTGTATTTAACCCACATCGTGTATTTGTTTAGCTTATCGCCGACCGGCTGTACCATCTGCCATTTGGCCGTGTCGGCATCCTGCATTGTTTCTGTGCCTATTGTAAATGAACAAAAAAAGAACACAAGCTTACAAGAGCTTCAATAGAATGTTTTGTAAGCTCTGTATACGAGTGACCATCGAATCCGAAAAGTTTACATAAATTACTTCGTAAAACAACTTTATATTGCCCTTGTAGGCAGACGAGCATACGGCCCGCCTGATGGTGAGTGGTTACCGTCGCCCATGGACTTCAGCAATGCCAAGGGATGCGAGAGGTTGATGAGATGAGCTTATACCATATACTGGTGGTAGGACCTCTTGTGAGTCCGCGCGGGTGGGTACCACCACCCTGCCTATTTCTGCCGTGAAGCAGTAATGCGTTTCGGTTTGAAGGGTGGGGCAGCCGTTGTAACTATACTTGAGACTTTAGAACTTTTATCTCAAGGTGGGTGGCGCATTTACGTTGTAGATGTCTATGGGCTCCAGTAACCACTTAACACCAGGTGGGCTGTGAGCTCGTCCATTCATCTAAGCAATAAAAAATAAAAGCTTCGTCAGACAGAATCATCCGACGGCAGCTGCGTGAGACTCACCGATATATTTAAAATCGGTCATGTCCGGTAGCACTGATTGGATGTCTTGGAGCTGATCTTGCGTCGAATTGACTTGCAGGCACGTCTCCTTGTTCATCTCGGTTTCCGTTGTGACCGGCGCGATCTGTTTATTGCAAACGTTATATACGTACATACATGTATATAACGAGGGATGAAAGGGTATTTGGTTTAAGCGTTACATTACGCTTAATACGCGAAAATTATCTTTGTAATTAAAGATCCTTTTTTTTTTTGGTATTAGCATCAACTGTTCGATATTTTTAATTTAACTTCAATTATGTTTTTAATTCTATCAGCCCACAGACGTCCACTGCTCGACACGGGCCTCCCCCAAGCCTCGCCACAAAGACCGGTCCTGCGCTGCCTGCTTCCAGCGGATCCGGACCGGAACGTTCTTGAGTGGCGACCACGTACCGGAAGACGTAGCGTGGGTAGGCCTCCCACACATTATATTTACCACATTCAAATAGATGAAGAAGCTTTATGTTATGATATTTTTTCCAAATTTTAAGCTTTTAATCCTTTCACCCCTCGATATAGAATGTGATCTTTAAAATCTGAATTACACACGCAGTTTCAGAGAACAGAGGCCTACCTTTATAGAAGTACCGTAGGGCGGGTAGACCGCTGACGTGAACTGGTAAGTCTTGACCATACCTCCATAGTAATCGATTCTTGATTTGCTGTTCTTACTGTCGTACCTGATAACGAAATGACACCACTTACTTCCGTTCGAGATTTATTGCTTAGATAGCTGGACGAGGTCACGGCCCACCAGTGTTAAGTGGTTTCCAGTGTCCATAGACATCAACTATGTAAATGTCGCTAGCCAACTTGACGCATAAGTTTTACAGTACAACAACTGCCCCTTCAAACCGAAACGCATTAGTGCTTCACGTTAGAGGTATCTAGATCCACTAACGGTGCTTTTAGGTCCCTCAAGCCCCAGTCACCGTCCTCGCCAAACCCGTCGCTTGTGACGAAGGGTTCGACGAGTAAATTAACCCTCAGACACAGCCCACTGAGTTGCTCGCCGGATCTTCTGTGGGTCGCGTTTCCGATCCGGCGGTAGATTCTGCGAAGCACGGCTCTTGCTAGGGTTCGTGTTAGCAACGTCGTCAGGTTTGAGCCCCGTGAGCTTACCTACTAGTTAAGGTTACGCTGAAATAGCCTCTCAAGGCACTCAGCTAGATAGGAAAAAATTAGAGGTAGGCAGGGTGGTGGTACTTCGGTGTTCCGCAGGGGTCCGTCCTGGGCCCCCTGCTGTGGAACATCGGCTACGACTGGGTCCTGCGGGGCGTCATTCGGGGACCCCTCCCCGGGCTGAGCGTAATCTGTTACGCCGACGACACGTTGGTCGTGGCTCCGGGGAGGGACTACCGGGAGTCTGCCCGTCTGGCGTGCGCAGGCGTGGCACACGTCGTCACTAGGATCCGACNACCCGAAAAAAAAAAAAAAAAAAAAGGGTGGTGGTACTTACCCATGAAGGGTCACGGGACGCCCTACCACCAGTAATTACGCAAATTATAACTTTGGCGGGTATGATTTTTATTACACGATGGATCGTTCATCGTTTGAGTCTTACGTGAACAATAGTTTAGTACGTATTTCAATAGAAAAATTGGTATCTGCCTGCGGGATTCGAACACCGGAACTGTCGCATCGCTTGATACGATTGCACCGAGCGTCTTAACCTTAAGGCCGCGACGACGTCATTCAATTTGTATGAGACACATGGTTGCTAGACCTAATGGACGGTATTACGAATCCACTCTAGTAGCTACTACCATCCTATTTCTGCCGTGGTGCATTCAGACTTAAGGGTTGGGACAGAAAGTTGATAGTGATAGTAATTTGTTATTTATTTCTTTCATAAAAATAAAATTACAGCTACGAGTATCATTGAGATTTAGGGCCCATATTTTAAAATTGTTAACAATATTTCGTAATGTCTATTGAGGGAGGAGGAGATGCTACCCACTGCTATCCACTAACACCGTGGGACGTTGAGGGGTTTTAACTCGTCTAACAATTTAAAAAGATTAATTAATTATTAAAGACGCACGTGCGAATTTAATACGACACATCAAATTCAAAAATACTAGAGGTCCCGCAGTAGTCGACTATGATTAATTGGAATTGTAAGTTTGTACACTATTATGATTGTATTTTATACTTCTATAATCACAAATTTCGCCAAGACTACACTATAAAAATATTAACAAAGACAAACAATATTTAATCTATTCTTAATTTGACAACAGACGTCAAGAACAAAAGTTTGACAATAAATAGTATGCATGCGTGTGTGCGTCAAATACATGGTATGTAGTGTGTGTAATGTTTTCTTTATTGATTTAATGTATCTTTTATGCATTATTTAAAAAAAATATTAGCATTGTGCACTTCTTCTCTATATTCTCTATAAGTGTGGAAAATTTCATACTCNTTGACAATAAATAGTATGCATGCGTGTGTGCGTCAAATACATGGTATGTAGTGTGTGTAATGTTTTCTTTATTGATTTAATGTATCTTTTATGCATTATTTAAAAAAAATATTAGCATTGTGCACTTCTTCTCTATATTCTCTATAAGTGTGGAAAATTTCATACTCCTCCGTCCACGCAATTTTCGTAAAAAGGGATACACATTTTTGGCTTCACGTATTAATATATAGATTCATCCTTATCACTACATAGTATAAAACAAAGTCGCTTTCTCTGTTCCTATATCTGTCTGTCCTTATTTATGCATAAATCTTTAAAACTACGCAACGGATTTTGATGCGTTTTTTTTAATAGATAGAGTGATTGAAGAGAAAGGTTTATACGTATAATAACATCCATTAAATAGTGGAGAAATCAATAATAAATTACAGTTTCCGAAGCGAAGCGAGGGCGGATCGCTAGTTGCTTATAAATTGTTTAGAATAATAAAATCACACTTTTTCGCATATCTAGTTCAAAGCTACGATGAGTCTAGCGATAATAAAAGGGGTCATTCGTTAAAATTTGTATTGTCATCAGTTCATTAATAAGCACGCAAATGCATGTCTCAACTGAGCAAGCAGAAATCGAGTCGAACAAAATGCTGAAGTTGTTAATAAATACAATTTAGGTTATAACCTAGCTTATTTTTCGCTTTCAAACTAATATTCTTAACGCAATCGACTTTTATTTAATAATAAAATATTTTTATTTCACACCTTTTTTTAATATTTATTTCTAAATTAGTACATAATCTTTAATTATATGATACATTGCAGATTGCAATTTTAAGAACCTATGCTGATAGTCTTTAGAGGCTATTTCAGCTTCACCCTAACATGTCGGTGAGCTCACGGGGCTCAAACCGGAGTGCTGCTAACACTGGCCCTAGCAAGAGCCGTGCTTCGCAGAATCTACCACCGGATCGGAAACGCTACCCACTGAGACGATCCGGCGAGAAACTCAGTGGGCTTAATAGGTATAATTTATTGTACCAATAACAAACGAAGAATGAGTCACTAAGTTGTTTTAAGATGTTTCTAGAACAAGGCGAGGGTTAATGATTCTTTACATATTTATGACGAGAGATTCGATTGATATGTATGTACGTTCGTGTTATAAACTGATAATAGCTAACCTTTGCTTGTGTCAACTTTCGTATCGTGTTTACTTATGTAAATCAAAGGATAGTTGCTTTATATACATACTAGCGGCCCGCTCCGGCTCCGCTCGGGACTTTAACAAAAATTTCAACGATATTTGACGTTGTTTTATTTTTTTAAATAAAAGAACACTTATTGCGGCATAACTACAATAGTTAGACATATGTTGTCCCGACACTTTTTGTAATCAATAATGTGTTCTACATAGTCGTAGTACATTATTTTATTCTTTCATCAATAGTTTTCGCAGCGCACGCGATGTAATGAATATTTTCGGTCATTTTTTTACACCTTAGTTAGTTTATATTATTGGAGTTTTAGTAAGGATCCTTAATTTTTTCACTCGGGAATAGTGTAGTTTCCAAACTGTGAAAGAATTTTTCAAATCGGTTCAGTAGCTTCGGAGCCTATTCAATACAAACAAACAAACAAATCTTTCCTCTTTATAATATTAGTATAGATGTATATGGACCGTTTATTTTGAAAGTGGTGTAAGTCCATTTTTGAGAAAAATGAGCTATCCCGTAATTCATGCTTAATTAAATGTAATTTTTTTATATATAACTAGTCCGTGTTTAATTTCTCATAAAAAAATCCCTTTTTTATACAACTTAAAATCGGTCGGTAAATGAAATTGCATAATCATCGATTATGAAATTGATGTAAGTCCAATTGACAGAGGTAGGTGGCATAGCCAGACCTCATATGATTTGCCTGTATTTTGAAATCAACAAATATAGTATATATCAACCTTTAATTTTCTCGAAACAAAAGAAAATGGACTTACACCACTTTCAAAATAAACGGTCCATATGCACATTATACCGTGATGCCAATGGAGACTAGAAGTTTCTTTTGGGCTATTCCCAATAATTCTTCTTCGTCTTTTTATCGTAGATGGCTTGGTAGCCAGCGGCTTGGCTCGGTAGGCAGTGGCTTGGCTCTGTCCCTGGCATTGCTGAAGTCCATGGGCGACGGTAACCACTCACCATCAGGTGGGCCGTATGCTCGTCTGCCTACAAGGGCAATAAAAAAAAGGCGTCGGTAGACATTTGTACTGTAAAAGCGGAGACTTAGAAGAAATACGTACTTAACAAATTTTAATGTTCACGATTGACTTCCACGGTGAAGGAATAAAATCGTGTAATAAAAATCAAACACGCAAAATTATAATTTGCGTAATTACTGGTGGTAGGACGTCTTGCGAGTCCGCATGGGTAGGTACCACCTCCCTGCCTATTTCTGCCGTGAAGCAGTAATGCGTTTCGGTATGAAGGGTGGGGCAGACGTTCTAACTATACTATGAGATCTTAGAACTCATGTCTCAAAGTGGGTGGCGGCATTTACATTGTTGATGTCTACGGGCTACAGTAACCAGTGAATACCAGTTTGGCCGTGAGCTTGTCCACCCATATTAGAATATTATTAAAAAAACCCATTAAATTGATTTAGACATAAAACTACTTTTACGGTTGGAACTATTCCTGTCCTGGGGATCGGACGTCCAGATGAGAGTTTAAGGGAGTTCTTTACCGGGTGGTCATTCTACTAGTTCCATATACCTGTCAATGCAGGGACCTCATAACGGTATAGCGTCCCACCCACTGACCACGGACCACCCACACGTCGGTCCCACACATGTATCCATTTTGCAATGTGTATGACCTCTAGATAACAAATTAATACCAAATAATTCACCAAAAATTTTCATTTGCAAAACCGAAACCCATATTTCATAATACCTATTTTGTCTCCAATAAATATTCATATTAACCACATAATTTATCCCTATAATTTACCCTATAAACATTAATAAAATGACAAATATTTACGAACACCAGTGTCTTATCAAACCACAATAACCTCATGATAAGAGTTCAACTAACATACAACAAACAGTGCAAGGGAACAAATGTTAATCTCGAGACACAATGTTAAATGTGTCTCGAGATTAACCAGTTTTAATTAAGAGTAAATAACATGGATTTACTTAAAATTAGAGTTCACCTTATAATGGTCATGCTAAAAACTATCTAACAGCAGACTTTATTATTGCCTCGTGTCATGGTAGTGAGGTGAAATGTATTTGTATTAATTTTATGACTTCATTTCATGACTTAATTGTATGCTTTTAAATGTATAAAGTTACATCAGATTTTGCCTGATACCAGTCCTCTTCAAACCTTCTCAATTTTGATGTCATTACCGGTGAAGGAGCGCCCAAGACCATGCTCTGCCTCTCTTTGCACATTATCATTATGACAAAATGGACTGTCGCAATCTCTGACATCACTACGTAATAAGGCTTAACGTGGCCAGCCGATCAAGTAGATCAACATTTGTGACCGCTGGTCTGCAGTTTATGAAGCAATGTGGTGAAATTTATGTGGGCCAGTGCTAATTAATTATCCTTCATGCTATCAGGATTTTGGCTCATTAGGATTGGATGCTTGAATGGGGTGGTTTAGTGAGTTTAATTCTCTTACACATACCACCAATACATGCAGTGATGCTCTGAAGAGTATAACACCCAGACAAAAATGGGTCATGTTGCTAGTTCGTACATGGAAGATATACCAATACATGCCATATCTTGTTTATTTCTGCTGTAAAGGATAGGATGTTTGATAGGATTTGAGACTTTAGTATTATGTCCTGCGGTGGGCAACAACATTTCAACATCCATAGACATTTAAACTAATATGTAAGTAAAATTATATTATAGCTTAAAGGTTGAAATCACATTGAATAGCTAAACAGCTATATATCGCACATACGGTGCAATTAAGTCACTTATGCAAATTATGTATTTTTTCAGGAGAAACGTTGGAAAATTCAACATCTTTCTATATAATTCTTATATAGTTCTACTAGGCTATAGAAATAAAATGAATTACAAACTTCATCAGTAAAACCAAAACATCTCTCTTTCTACTCACTAATAACTATTAAAAAATGTATTTTCTCATACTCAGTTCAGTGTTAAAAACTCAGTCATCGTTCTCGCCGAACCCATCGCTTGCGACGAAGGGCTCGCCGAGTGAATTAACCCTCAGACACAGCCCACTGAGTTTCTCGCCGGATCTTCTCAGTGGGTCGCTTTTCGGCTCTTGCTAGGGTTCGTGTTAGCAACGTCGTCAGGTTTGAGCCCCGTGAGCTCACCTACTAGTTAAGGTTACGCTGATATAGCTTCTCAAAGCTATCAGCATAGGTAGGAAGAAAAAAAAAATGTGTTAACAAAAATTGGATAAGTAACTTTATAGCACCGTATGTGCGATATGTTCACTTACCAAGCATAGAATGGCTCATGCAGTTCAGCATAGGGTATATTTAGGAGTCCCTTTACTGTGTATACCGGACTCCATTGTGGTGGCGACCCTAGAGCATCAAAACTTTGGTTAGTGAGAAATTTAAATACATCTTCATATCTTTGCCATATACATACTTAAAATCAAACACAGATCAACTAAAATTAATTAAAATATAAGAATATCCTTATTCCTTATATGAATTTAAAAAAAAATTAAAATATTTTTCCTCTTTAAATATTATTATAACAAAAATACATGAAAGAAATTTAATTTTTTATTTTTTAAACCAGTAATAAGTATTGAAGAGTGCATTATTAATATTATACCTTTATCGACATATCCAGATGCGAAGGCCACGAAAAAACACAACAACGCAGCGAATAACATGATTCGACCGCCGACCGACGCAGATCTGTGTGGATTGACAATGTCAAAAGTTTAACAAAAACATAATGAGTCCCCCACTATTTCAATTCAATGAAACGATTTTTTTTATTTAGTTTACTCTGATGTTCGCGTCCGCCTGAGATTGAGAGATTTTCAGCCTATAAAACCAGCAATGGATACAGAATTTTAAATAATGTAATAAAGTGTTTTCGTAGTGCCTAATAATACATTAAAGGGAAATTAATATCTTTTATTTTAGATATGTACCTATTTTGTTTACTGTTTTTAAGCATTAACGCTCTGAATTAACTTGGTAAACGACTGTAAAAAGAAATAAATATGGTTTGTGGGGCGTGAAATAAAATTATAACACCATTTACTTACTTATGTGATGTCTAGAAATAGTTGAAAAATATTTAAATTATCTTGTCGAATTCTAGACCGAGAATTCAAAATTTTGCAGTAAGATTGACACTTGACAGATAATTGAAACATTGTACTGTCAAAGTCCACCGATTTCAGTTAAATCTTCAAATAAAAGGACATTAAAAATTTTCACATTTACGTAATACTGGAGGCTTATATTTAAAAGTATCTGTGAAAGTGCACTAATATGGGAAAATGAAACAAAGCCGTTGGACGTAAATTCTCGGGATTCTCCAAAAATTCCACTGAAAAAATCTCAGTAAACGGCCACCATTTTACTTTATATTTCATCCCATATCATCTCGTCTCATTTCATTTAATTTCATCCCAGTTGATTAATGTCTTTAATTCTTCTTTTCATTTCACTCTATATTATCATTTTCCATAACAATATCCCATATCATATCATCTCATTTCAATTCATTTTAGTTCATTTCATGCCATGCTATGTTTCATATTAAATTAATCAGCTTCATTTCATTTCATAATACCATATTTCATAAAAAAATATATAATATATAAAAGATTAGGCTGTATGGTGTGATACCCTTGCTTTTCCATTTGGAAAAATAAAACTACTACAACTACCTAAATGTGTCGAAGTCAAGAACTGTGAAGAAGACGAAGTGTCAATTTGAAATGAAGTGTTTAGTTAAGTAAGTACTGAATTGTACTGGCTACTTTTAAGTACCGTATTAATTGTATTTAATTAACATTGCAATTCTGAACTATAGAAAATCTATTTCTCTGCAGTTCTGTCAGTAAAATCAATAAAAAAAATTACAATCAAACTTTTGTTTATAAAATTGTCAAAATATATAAAAGCTTTTTTATGTCTCTACAAAGTAATTCTCTTAAATTTTATTTAGATACACGGAACATGTAAATATTTGAATTTTTTTAATAGAAGAACTATTTGAGTAAAAAGTGAGTGAAAATGAGTAAAAAGCCCATATCGTTCGGTAAAATAAGTCTAAATTTTACTAAAGCAAAGGAATTTAATGATAAAAATGAAAAGAAATCGCCAGCAGGATTTGGAACCTTTGGTCGAACTCCTATACAAGAACAAAAAGAAATTGAAGAAATCACCGACGATTTAGAGAGCCAGCACGTAGAACAAGTCATGGGCATTAAAAACTTTGGTAAAAAAGCCAAAAATTTCAATTTAGATGAGTTAGTTGAGCAAGCAAAGAAAACTGCACAGGAAGCCAACAAAAAGAGGTTGGAAGCGGAATTGAATGCTGATAGAAATTCATCTTCTGATGACCAGGTTGGCAATACTATTGGAACCACATTGGCCAATGTTGACCAAAATCCTTCAAAAGATGATGACGAAGGAATAATAGGACCTTTACCACCGATGTCTCCGGACGCGAGTAAAGAACATGAAGAAGATAAAGAGGAGGATAGCTATGACGAGCTGAGTGGTTCTGATGATGAAGAAATAAGTTTGGTAAACAGAATACCAAATACACATGAGGTAAGAATCTAAATTTAAAGAAAACTCTGTTAAGCCATAACAATGACGTAGTGGTGAAGTAGAAAAACAACTTTTACTGACGGTAGGACATCTTGTGAGTCTGCATGGTCACCGCCTCCCTGTCTATTTCTACAGTGAAGCAGTAATCCGTTTCAGTTTGAAGGGTGGGGCAGCCTTTGTACTGTAAAAACGGAGACATTAAAACTCATATCTCAAGGTAACTTCTAGTAAGCAATTAACACCAATTGGGTTGTGAGCTCAACCACACATCTATGCAAAAAATTGTATCGTATGTATGTATGTAGTATGGTAGTTTAAATGGCCAAATAGGATGTGAATTAAACATTTGAATTGAACAATATTCATAACCTAATCTATATAAATAAAAACATTAGAGTGTCTGTTTGTAATAATAAAATAACCATTTTTTACTAAATGCATAAGTATATATACACAGTACATATACCAAAATAACATTTTTTTTATTTTGTCTGTCTGTCTGTTTATTCCGGGTAATCTCTGGAATGGCTGGACCGATTTTGACGGGACTGTCACTAACAGGTAGCTGATGATATAAGAAATAACTTAGGCTACTTTTTTAGACTGTATTAGATTCAGCAAAGCACAGCACTTGCTAGAGTCAGTGTTAGCTATTTTCTCAAGTTGAGCCCGCGAAGTCACCTACCAGCCAGTCCGTAGCTGGAATAGTCTTTTAAGCACCCAACAATTAGGTAGGGAAAAAAAGCGAATACTCCTGTATGTCGCATTCATGTCAGATGAACGCCAATAACTTACACCTTTTTAAACTAATAAAAATACACACAAAGACAAGCTGAACTATATGTTAATTTTTTTAAGCCTACAATAAAAGTTATTGTATTATAATAAGTTCTCGGTATACACTTAATTGAACTGACTCTTAAAGTTAGTTAGGATTACTTTAAAAAAATAGATTACATTAATATCCTTTACACTATTACATATAGGTCAAGGTAATTAAATTAAGAGTATGACATTTTTCAGGTAGAAATGCATCATGGTTCAAAAGCAGTTATAGCACTTGCTGCCGATCCTTCTGGAGCTAGACTAGCCACTGGATCCATTGATTACGATGTATCCTTCTGGGATTTTGCAGGTAAAAAGACTGGGAATCATTGTTAAAACACTTTAACATTACATTTCTGACATTACGAACACAATATTTAACATTATTTATTTCAAAAGCAATAAATATTTGATATTAGCTTTTTAAGTATTGTCTTTGATTTTTAGTAAACAAAACTGATATTCAACTACAAAACGTAGTGTCCATAATCCTAATTTCAGCTATCAAATCATGATAGAAAAGTTTACTTTATGAGTAACTAGCGACCCGCCCTCACTTCGCTTAGAGAACTGTAATTTATTATTAATAACAGTATTTCACTATTTAATGGATGTTATTATACATATAAACCTTCCTCTTCAATCACTCTATCTATTAAAAAAAAACGCATCAAAATCCGTTGCGTAGTTTTAAAGATTTAAGCATACATAGGGATATAGGGACAGAGAAAGCGACTTTGTTTAATTTTATACTATGTTGTGATGTCTATATACACATGCACAAATTGCTACTTCGTACCTTGAAACATGAGGTTAGTGTGTGTTTTACATAGCATCTGTTCCAATATATGTAACTATAATTGAGACCTTAGAACTTATATCTCAAGATGGGTGGCGCATTTACGTTGTAGATGTCTATGGGCTCCAGTAACCACTTAACACCAGGTGGGCTGTGAGCTCGTCCACTCATCTAAGCAATAAAAAAAAAGTCAAAGAGTAGGCTTGTGTGTGTGTGTACAACTCAATCAACTTAACCAAAGTACTCTTTTAGGTATGGACTCGTCAATGCGTTCGTTCCGCACTCTTCAGCCCTGCGAGAACCATCCTATCAAAGCCCTGCAGTACTCAGCTACAGGAGACTCGATCCTCGTGGTCAGCGGTTCAGCACAAGCTAAAGTACTCGACAGAGACGGTTTTGAAGTTTTAGAATGCGTGAAAGGAGATCAGTATATCACCGATATGGCAAAGTGAGTTTAAGAGTAACATGTAAACAGTTACTGGTGGTAGGACCTTTGTGAGTCCGCACGGGTAGGTATCACCACCCTGCCTATTTCTGCCGTGAAGCAGTAATGCGTTTCGGTTTGAAGGGTGGGGCAGCCGTTGTAACTATACTGAGACCTTAGAACTTGGCGCATGGGTGGCGCATTTACGTTGTAGATATCTATGGGCTCCAGTAACCACTTAACACCAGGTGGGCTGTGAGCTCGTCTACCCATCTAAGCAATAAAAAAAAAATACTAAATCTACCTATTTCTGCCCCTAAGCCGACGTCACTCGTTCCAGTATTAAGTGTGGTAGAGCAATTATAATATACAATTGAAGATTAGATCTCAGGTCTCAAGATGATTGGCGGTGATCACATTGTGATAAGTTGGTTAGTGAAGTATGATTGTTCACCCTTCTGCGCAATAATAAGTAAATAAAACTGCATATGTTTACTAACATGTATTGAAGATCAGGCATCAAACATACTGATCAAGTTAAAAAAAATTTTTTTTTATGCTTTGGTGGATGGACGAATCCACAGCCCACCTGGTGTTAAGTAGTCACTGGAGCCCATATACATCTACAAGGAAGTCAATCGTGAGCAATTGTTTAGTACGTATTTCATTACGAAAATTGGTACCCGCCTGCGGGATTCGAACATCGGTGCATCGCTAGATACGAATGCACCGGACGTCTTATCCTTTAGGCCACGACGATTTCGAAATAATAGAAGAGTATTATTATCATAAAGCTTACCATTTAGCAAACTTGATTTCACACCAGAATAAATCGCATTGCAGGACGAAAGGTCACACGGCGTCCTTGAACAGCGGCTGCTGGCACCCTCACATCCGCGAGGAGTTCATGACCTGCTCTCAAGATGGAACGCTCAGGCTCTGGCTAACGGAAAATCCAAAACAACAGAAATCCGTCATCAAACCCCGTCAGCAAGGCGGCTTAAAGACCAACCCCACCGCCTGCACATTCTCCAGAGACGGTAACACTGTAGCGTGCGGCTGTTTCGATGGCTCCATCCAGATGTGGGACCACAGGAAGAACTTCGTCAACACCACCACCTTGCTCAGGGACGCTCATCAGAAACAGACAGAGATCACGAGCATCGCGTACTCATACTTAAGGCAACACCTGGCCACTCGCAGTAACGATGATACGCTAAAACTGTGGGACTTGAGGAACTTCAAGAAACCCATCAAAGTGTTTGCGGACTTGTTCTCGAGATACGAACAAACCGACTGCGCCTTTAGCCCAGACGACTCTATGGTGTTCACGGGCGAATCTCTCCAGCGAGGCCAAGAGGTGGGCAAATTGATATTCTGGGACACGAAAACATTCGAACAGGTCAAAACGATTGAAGTAAGTTCCTCCCACGTCATCAAAGCGATGTGGCACCCGAAATTGAATCAGATATTCGTCGGATGCGGCAACGGTGTCGTCAAATGCTATTACGATAAAAAGAGAAGTCTCCGCGGCGCCAAGCTCTGTATAGTGAAGACGCACCGGAAAAAGGACACTATCGAGGTGGTGAGCACGCAGCAGATCATAACCCCACACGCTTTGCCCCTGTTCAGACAAGAAAAACTTCGGACCAGCAAGAAAAAGATGGAAAAGGAGAGGCTGGACCCGGTTAAGTCGCATAGACCAGACCTGCCCATTACCTCAGGGCAGGGTGGGAGGGTAGCTGCTTCGGGTAGCACTCTGAGCTCATTCGTCATCAGGAATTTGGGGCTGAGTAAGAGAGTTAACGATGAACAGGACCCGAGGGAGGCCATATTGAAATATGCTAAAGATGCAGAAGAGAATCCCTTCTGGGTAGCTCCGGCTTATAAGAAAACTCAGCCGAAACCTATCTTCCAAGGGTCTGACGAGGAAGGACCGTCCGATCCTAAGAAGTCGAAGACTTCGTGATGTGTAAAAGAATTAATTACATCGTTTGTAAATATAGGCTTTAAGTAAATTATAATACAGTCTTTCTTTTAGTTTACCTGCTCTTTTTTTAAACTTACGTGATAATATGTGGTAAATGGCTCGATATTATACTAAGGAAACCTTATTTGTACAATGAAGTAATATCATTGGATAGTAGAATCATGTAGGGATGTTTTGTGAAAGAACATTTTTGACTTCAAAATGAACACATCAAAACAAATTGAAAATGGGACGGCACACCTTTTAAAAAAAAAAAAAAATACAGTGCTTCATGAACTAATGTCGTGACGTCGTCGACGTGAAGTCGTCGTGGCCTAAAGGATAAGTAAGTCCGGTGCATTCGTATGTAGCGATGCACCGGTGTTCGAATCCCGCAGGCGGGTACCAATTTTTCTAATGAAATACGTACTTGACGAATGTTCACGATTGACTTCCACGGTGAAGGAATAACATCGTGTAATAAAAATGAAACCCGCAAAATTATAATTTGCGTAATTACTGGTGGTAGGACCTCTTGTGAGTCCACACGGGTAGGTACCACCGCCCCGCCTATTTCTGCCGTGAAGCAGTAATGCGTTTCGGTTTGAAGGGTGGGGCAGCCGTTGTGACTATACTGAGACCTTAGAACTATATCTCAAGGTGTGTGGCGCATTTACGTTGTAGATGTCTATGGGCTCCAGTAACCACTTAACNGTGAGTCCACACGGGTAGGTACCACCGCCCCGCCTATTTCTGCCGTGAAGCAGTAATGCGTTTCGGTTTGAAGGGTGGGGCAGCCGTTGTGACTATACTGAGACCTTAGAACTATATCTCAAGGTGTGTGGCGCATTTACGTTGTAGATGTCTATGGGCTCCAGTAACCACTTAACACCAGGTGGGCTGTGAGCTCGTCACACATCTAAGCAATAAAAAATAAATAAATAAAAAACTCCTTTTTGAAGTCTGTTACAGCAGTGCCACAGAGTCACGACTCTCGTAGAGAACCGGCGGTGTTCAATCAAGAGCAGTGACGTAAGGGACATGACGTCATAAGAATTTCATGACGTCACTGAATACTTTTTTTCCTACCTATGCTAGTGACCTCGAGGGGTCATACTAGACTCACCGAACCAGTAATTGAGCTCACGGGGATCTAATCTGGAGAACGGAATAAGAGTCGTCTTACGGCCAACACATATTTATATTTAAGCGGTAGGACAGTGACTTAGGGTCTGCCCCTGGAATTGCTGAAGTCCATGGGCGACGGTAACCACTCACCATCAGGTGGGCCGTATGCTCGTTTATGGCAATAAAAAAAAATAAGGGCCCAATTTTAAGACATGGGTGCGGGTTTTAGTGATAAATTGTCATTGCTATTGACAATGGTTAGGTTGTTCGTTTGCCAGGCCAACTAAGAACAAAAATGACGTTTCTTGTTTGATGACGATTCTTGTTTTTTTTTTCTAAGTATTCCTTGCGGTTTCCCTACAAGGGCAATAAAAAAAAAACATATTACACAACAAAAATGAAAGTCAGGTAACTCAAATCAAAATACTAAAGCTTACAACACATTTTAATTGGCTTACATTAACTACTAAGCTATTTATACAAATAACTGTATCCTACGCCTGCGCTGCGACATTTTCCATTTGTTCGCTAATTTCAGGATCCTCTTTTTTCAAAAAAGGCGATCTGGCTGGATTCTAAAACAAAAATAAACATTAGATTCTGTAGGAAGCCGTCTTGGTCTAAAAGATAAAACCCCGGTGTGCTTATATCAGACGATGCGACTGTGCCGAGGTTCGAATCCCGCTGGTAGGTACTAATTTTTGTAATGAAATACGTACATAACAAATGTTCACGATTGACTTCCACAATGAAGCAATTATACACTGTGTTATAAAAATCAAAACAGATTTTTTTTTAAATGTTCAATTACTAAACAACTCAGAAATAAACCAAGGCTTAATATGAGTGCCAGAATTTACGCGGTAATGTGCATGGACGTATACAATTTAAAAAGATGTGTGGTGTCGTGGGACACCGGATAGGAACGAAGATCCCAATTATAAAAATATTAATTTAAAGTTCTATTCGAGGTATGAAGAAAGAGAGAGAGAGACAGACAGACAGACAGAGAAACATGCGACGCCGCACAGCTTACAATAGCTTACTATAGCAAAAAGTGTCCTGAAAATTTTTCGTAAGAATTTATAGCAAAAAGTGACAACTTTTCGTAAGAATTTTTTCCGTCTAGCCCCCTTTCACAATGCGCGATAAGGAACTTCGTTCCAAAAATAAAAGTGAATGTCGGTTTGCAGAGAAAGTTTCTATAATAGTACCGTGAACGGACTACAGATGGCGCGCGAGTAGTTTCAAGGAATACATTAATTACAATAATAAATACTAATTTTACGGTTTATGTCGCGTTTATTATTTTTGTAATTATTTTTGAAGTTTACAATACAATAACCGTGGTCACGGACAACTATTGACAGTGAACTCCTCCGAATTCAACGGTAAAAATAGTATAAATATAACTCTTTCATAATGTGTGTTTTCTTTTTTATCGCTTACGTGATTGGCTAAGCTCACGATCCACCTGGTGTTAAGCGGTTAGGGAGCCCATAGACTACAACAACGTAAAGCCAACCACCTTGAGACGTAAGTTTTAAATCTCAGTTCTATGATACTACGGCTGCCGCACCCTTCCGAACGCATTACTGCTTCACGGCAGAAATAGGCAGGGCGGTGGTACCTGCCCGTGCGGACTCACAAGACGACCTACCACCAGTAAAATTTCTTTTTATTTTAATATGTGATACGTACCAATTTTTTGGCTCTGTCCATTAATATCGAGAAAGCGAAATGGTCCAGTACAACTCCTTTCGGTAAGGCTACTCCTTGGAAACGATACAACTGGCTCACACCATCTTCCGTTGGTCCTGATTATAAAACAAATCAACATAATTACAATTAAGTATTTGTTTAAGCTTTTTAAAATATTCCCACACAATTAAGAGTGCATTGATGATAGCCCCATTTTCCCTCTTGTTTCCAATGCTTATTGACCATTTTTCTACCTGTCTCACCTGATATTGCCAGAAGAAATTATTATATGGTTGACTTTTGAATCATGCGCATCAAATGAAGTCATTGTGACGCCAATCAATGGTTTTGGACTAATAAAGTGTTCATCTTTTTTTCTATCAATACTGGTAGCCTTGAGAGGCTGTTTCAGCTTCTCCTTGACATGTAGGTGAGCTCACGGGGCTCAAACCGGAGTGTTGCTAACACTGCCACCAGCAAGAGCAGTGCTTCGTAGAATCTACCACCGGATAGGAAACGCGACCCACTGAGAAGATCCGGCGAGAAAATCTCAGTGGACTGTGTCTGTGGGTTAATTTACTCGTCGAGCCCTTCGTCGCAAGCGACGGGTTCGGCGAGAACGGTCACCGGAAGCGTTCATCAAGGTGTAGTTTTTCAAAGAAGTGAATTATTGGAATAATAACAGACCAAAGGTGAGTTCCTGCGAAATTTCCTCTCCTGTACTCATTCTATTTATCGCACACTAAATATAAAATATGAAAACTAATCAAAAACAGTATTCACAAATTTTAATTCAAAGTTAATTCTCTTGATTTTAGCTCTGTGCTATGTGTATTATAATAATTCAAGGGTCTACCCCACCGTAATCTGTTATTCATCTACTTTGACAACCAATTATAATACTTATGTGCCTATCCAATTTCCCAACCAATTAAACTTGGGGGCGACGGTGTCTGTATCTTTCTAGTATGTTCCATAAATATGTAATAAGTCGCAATGGCCCAGTACGTAATACCTGTAAGTTTGTGGACAGCTGTGACTGCCAGCCGGCCTATCTGCGCAGTATTGCTGATGAGAGGTCCTCTAGATATATCAACGTGGTTCCCGGCTCTGTACAATATCACTTTACCTGAAATCGAATTATCATCGGTTAACGCACTGATAATATGTAAAAACACATTAAAAAGTATCACATAATAAAATATATAGTATATAAACTTTTCTTTATTGAAATGAAAAGCGATCTAAACTAAAATAAAAAGAGAATATCATCAATACAGTTGAAGTCAATTAATCATTATTCATTCAATCGATCATTCATTATATTCATCATTAATAATTACTCTAAAACTTCTCATCACATTTATATTCTAATCATTTAATTAAAATTTAATTACTCTAGCAATAACATGGTATTTTAGAAAATTTACAGTTAACTAAATCGATTTTGAAGTCCTCAATCTCACCGTTAGTCTTAGCAATATTTGGTATCTGTTTGCTCTTGTGCTCATTGTCCACAAACATTTCCAAAGCCAGCTCCTCTCCTACTTCCAGCCTTTCTAGAGGAACAGCTTTCCGACACAGTTTCACATATTCAGCAGCGAGAGTCAAAACCTCTTGGTGAGTTGGCTGCCAATCACTTAGAGTGGGAAGATCGACATCATAGATGAAAGAACCGCTTCTTACTGTCAATAGATGTTATGGAACAATCAGTTGCCTGTAGTATGTGAGATAGGTTTGAGTTATTAATGTGATGCTATTTGACTAAGCTTCATCTCAATACCACCAACAAGCATAGAAAATAGTATACATTGGAATGCTGAATCAGAGTTTGTGGAGAGGTTACTCAGATATAGGTGTGCAAGAACAATAGAATTTAATAATTATTATTTTTATACAATATTTACATTTATACAATATGCAATTGATATTTTTGCCCATTTTCTTCTATTACAGCTACCATTGCAAGTAGCATATGGTCGATGGAGACCTAGGCTAGAAAACCTTATAGCACGGTTTCACTTGTCTATGCTCATTGTAACTAAAGGCGGGATCAGTATAAGCTTAAAAATTGCTTTTATACAAAATATTAACAGATGCTCACTGTCGGGCAGTGGAAAACTGTGTAGGTGTACTGGAACTGTGTCCTTGAATGCAACGGTAGCGCACGCTCCAAGCATCAGCGAGCATGTGCGCCAGAATGCCTTGTTCACTTGCTGTGGTTCTGCTGCTTTGTAGTTTTGAAACTGTTTACAGAAATATAACCTTTTTTGTAACATAATTTAGCATCAGCATCAAGAAACTGTATAATATTCATTTTTTAATTTTTTATTGCTTAGATGGATGGTCGAGCTCACAGCCCACCTGGTGTTAAGTGGTTACTGGAGCCCATAGACATCTACAACGTAAATGCTTTTTTTTTTCCTACCTTAGCTGATAGCCTTAGGGGCTATTTCAGCGTAACCCTAACGTTTGTAGGTGAGCTCACGGGGCTCAAACCTGATGACGTTGCTAACACGAACCCTAGCAAGAGCCGTGCTTCGCAGAATCTACCACCGGATCGGAAACGCGACCCACTGAGAAGATCCGGCGAGAAACTCAGTGGGCTGTGTCTGAGAGTTAATTTACTCGTCGAGCCCTTCGTCGCAAGCGACGGGTTCGACGAGAACGGTGACCGGTGCTTGAAGTACCTAAAAGCACCGTTAGTGGATCAGGAGGATCCGAGATGACGTGTTTTGGGCGACGTCGACTGCTTTCCATTCTGTCCGCAGGATCGGGAATGTAGTTACCGGCGGCCACGATGAGAGGGTTCTCGTGTCGTGCCGCTTTATCGAAGTGGACGTAAATGCGCCACCCACCTTGAGATACCAGTTCTAAGATCTTAAGTATAACCTGCTTCAACTGCCTTCTTGAGAATAACCGGTAAATCTAATTTATTATATGGCTCACAAATCTGAGTTTTTTTTTACTTTTTACCATTATTGTAATCATACAGTTATATTTTGTCACTAGACAGGCATATGAGGTGCAACTGATGGTTAGTGATTTCAAGGGCCATCTTGACAGAAGGGAGGGAATCTAAATAGGTACTATTGGATAGCACATGGCAGTTTTATGGCAAAACAATCATGCAAGCTTACAATATGGCCCACCAGTATGACAAAGTTTAACTAATACTTTTAATCTATAAAGAAGATATCAGAATTCAAAATCTATATATGTATATAAAAATGAATTGCTGTTCATTAGTCTCGCTGAAACCCGAGAACGGCGGGACCGATTTGGTTAATTTTGGTCTTGAATTATTTGTGGAAGTCCAGAGTAGGTTTAAAAGGTAAAGAATGAATGAAAATGTTCGGAATTAAATAAAAATAACAATGTTGTTTTTCCTTTGATGTCCCCCCCGTCATACGGATTCCTTTTGTTTGTTTTAAATTTATTTTACACAAAAGCTTAGATCTTTTATTTATCGATTGAGGCACTACAAAGTCTGCCGGGTCAGCTAGTAGTGAAATAATTTAGGTACTAAATTAATCTAACTTGTACAAGTTTATTTAAATCGGATTCATCTGATATTAAAATTAGTATATACAGTCATATTACAATATCAGGATTGATGATATATAGTGGAAACTTAATACATATATTATTACCATGTGTTTGTGCATACATTAAACTACATTGTTTTCTTTATTTCATCATGCTAGCAGCATGTCAGAATTCAAAATAAATATCATTTATTTATCGTAATCTTTAATGGATATTTACCTCAAGCGTACAGCTTTCAGTCAGTGGTCTGTGCATATCCCAGTGTAGATTTCCATCAAGTAAAGCTAAAACGCTGCTCTCCATGTGCCATTCACTTAGATCTAAAAAAATAATAAATAATTAATACTATTTTTATGTGTTAAATTCGCATACAGTTTTCGTGAAGGACCAATGACCATGAACTTGAAAACTTTCGTTTTAATTACCGTCAGGCTGGCCTCGCGGTCGTCTGCCTCCAAAAGCAATAAAAAATAAAGCACGTGAATAGTTAATTTAAAAGTCAATATCTTACGTCTAGCACAGTCGTACGGTGTCGAAATGTTTTTATTCATTACCAAGGTGCAGTCTTTTGGTATGCCTTTGTATTGGACTTCGATTTTCTCGATCCTACCGACATTTTCTATCTGCCGTTTCTTTTCTAACGTGAACAAATAGCTGCGACGTTCTATCGCCTCTTGTGTGCTTAAAAATCCTACAAAAAATAACAAATAATTTAATAACCAATAACAACCACAAGCATTTGAGTAAAATTTAGTTTTAGTGTCATGTCTAACTTGTTATTTGTAGAGTGGAAAAATGGCTTTTTTCTGTTAGTCTTTTCATCAAACAAGTAACGTGCCGTTTCATTTTCATTTATTGTTTTGTTTTGTTGTAAATAAAGGTTTTTAATGAAACAGCTAGGTTATGACACAGATTATACATTATAGATTCTATTATATTTTTTAAGGGATTTTATGACCTGGTAACGAAGACTTTTAAGTCATGTCTTATTTTTATTTAAATTCTTATTTTTGAATCTGAATATAAATTAAAATAGGTAATTTTAATTTATATTCATATTTTTATGAAAAATGATAGAAGTGAAATGAAATGAAATGAAGATGATTAGTTTGAGACATTAATCAACTGGGACGAAATTAAATGAAATTAGGTAAGAAGATATGGGATGAAATACAATCTCAGTAAAATTGTGATCATTGACTGTAAATTTTTCATTGTACTTTTTGGAATATTCCGAGAAGTTACATCCAGCGGCTTTGTTTCATTTTCCCACATTTGTGCACTTTCACGGATATTAAACAGTTAATAAGCCAACCTGAAAAAACACTAAAAAGACAAAATAAAACAAATCACACAACTTCACTCCTTGTGTTCCCGCCAAAAAGTCCATAGATTCTGTATTATAGAAGTTGCGTTACAGATTATATACGTTTTGACTATAGACACCACATTGTTTCATTTATTGCATTAAACAGGCAAAAAGTTTTTGCCTATGAAGCTCAATTAAAACAACAGGCCGTAACCATGTCATAAGTAAAAGAAGCCTAAGGATAAAGGGAGTTGTTTAAGCTTAATTGATTAAGTGCAGAAATTGGAATAACTTTAGATTTTTTGGAATTAATTTATGAGGGTTTATGGGTTAATTGGGATTAGAATAGACTTTTGTTTCATTTTCTCACATTTATATACTTTTTTTTAATCGTTGCTAATCCAAGGAGCTATTTCAACCATGCGCGGACCAGTAGGTGATCTCAAGGGCTCAACCAAAGGGAATTGCTAACAATAACTAGTAAGAGCAGTGCTTCGCTAAATCTACCACTAGACCGGAATCGGGACCCACTGAGAAGATCGGACGAGAAACTCAGTAGGTACACATTCATAGATTCTAAACGGTTAATGAGTCAATATTGCGAGGGCTTCGAAATATAAAATTAACAGAATAAAATAATTAACAAAATCAGAGAAGTTTCAATTAAAAACCCCACATCATTGAAATAGATATGAAATGAGGTTACCGGGATACATGCAATACTATGAATACTACCGCCCTGGCAACCTTCAATATTAAATCTATGTCATAGATGTATGGAATAAATGTTTTTTCCACCGTAAGCGCCAAATGTGTCGGTAGCACATGCGTGATAGGAATTAGGAAAGTAGAAGAATTTATGATAGCAAGGGAAAGAGGAAGCTATTGCAACTTCATACAAATTGAAAGTAGTAGAAGCCAGGGAAATTCAGGGTTACACATGTCTTAATAAGATCTTTTTAAAACAAAAACAGTCAAACCCAGACTACAAATATATAATTTTTTTATTGAAATACTAGTTCCAACTGGAAATTGAAACCAGCCCTGCAGTATTATTATACTATTGATTATTGTCAGGGGCAGTAACTGCTAGACAAACAAGGCGATCATATTCCGGTTTAAATTAATTCTTCATTTTACATTAAAAAAATTCCCAATTTTTGTTATCAGCATATATGCTGATGACACTATAACCTATTCCACTCAGAATTTATAGCCAGTTTATTTTTAAATATGACATATTAAGTACAAAACAAACAAAAAAAAGTGGTAAAATGATCATTTCAACCGACCATAGTTCTCTTTCTCCCTCTAGCTCTGACTTCTTCATATTTACTAATGATTTCTTTTATATTGCTCTTACTAGAACTTTTGTATGCATCATAAATTTTATCGAATAACTCTGGATAGTCATTGTGGGTACTTATTAATGCCCTTTCTAGGACATATAGGTCAACGCCTTTGTCTTCGGCACTAGAGTCAACATATGATAAACCAAAATCTATCATGACCAAATGAAATTCACAGCATTGAATCCAATTATCATTGTCATTTTTCGGTATCAACAATATATTAGAAGTTGTTAAGTCTCCGTGTATAATGTTGGTGTCGTGTAATGTTCGAACAGTTTCGCCAATCATTTTAGCTAGTATGTTCAGGCTGTTTGTTTCATTTTCACTGCCAGTTTTCGTCAAATTTATAATAAAATCTTTGACAGTTACGTTCCGTTCGAAATGTTCCATGTAAATTCGACGACGCTCAAAATCAACTAAATATAAAGCCGGTGTACGAATTCCGGCTGTTTTACAGCGTACAATGGAACGTGCTTCATTTTTAATTCTCTCTTTTGTTATATTTGTATCTAAATCAGGATGTCTGTAATTTTTAACGAACCTTTCCTTGATCAATGTAGGTCTTCCAAGATAATTGCAAATGTACAATTTTGCTTCAGCTCCTTGTTTTAATATCTTCAAATCTTCAGTCATTTTGTAAATATAACCTATAAATTGTTCAGAATCAAATTGAATTTATTATGCATTTCCTTATGATTAACCTTCCAGAATACACTTTTCGCTATCATTACTTACCTAAATGAACAATTATAATTAATTATAAAATCTCTGAGGTATGTAATGAAGTTACTGTAAATAAACAGAGAAGGTATTACTTTGTTGAAGTTTGTTGATGAACCTTATGACAAGATATTTGTCATCTTCAATTGACAATTGACATTGTGAAGAATTTATCAAACTTAGCACAGGCTACCTTAAACATAGTATTTAAAACAGTCTACAAGAAAATAGTAACTTGAGACAGCCCTTGCGTGATTGTTATTTGTAACTTTGCGTCCACATTGAAGAAAAAAATACACCTAATGAGGTTTTCTCATTGAAGCAAAGAAAATATTATAAATATAAATTTAACATCTTGTGCAGAAGTGTGTAGAGTACAATTTTCCATAATCTTTTTTTAAAAGTTAGCCCAGATTTTTTTTATGGTGAAAACTTTGCGGGTGTGTGTGAATTTAAACTAAGCCATCATACTCATAAAGTGTGTAGGTACCGAGCAAGAAAAGGCATGCACAACTGGAAATGGTTACGACAATCAAGATTGTCATCGGCTCTTATTTATAAATGATAAGGAGCATGACACAAATCGTGGAATTGTAGGAAAATAAACAAAAAATATGTAGTCAAGCTAATTTACGTAAAATGAAATGCAGTTCGTAGCGAATGTCGAATTCGTCTTAAATAGTCGGCACCTTTCATGACTTCGGTATTGGAACGAAACATTCTATAGATACCTACCTACTTATCGTCCTGCTGTATATATACTTATGTGATATGTACATATTACTGTGCATAATGCAGCTAGAAAGAGAGTTGGAGGCTGTGGGCGTGAATCGTGAATTGTACGCAGTGCCGATCGGCGGCACCACGCGTTAACTTAATATATTTGATAATAATAATTTAACTGAAGGAACGGTGATTTATACGATTATTTTCGTGCCGGTTCGACGTTCAACCATTCCGGTGACTGTTAAATATTAGTTATCGAACACAAGTGTCCGTTTGATGCGACATACCGAACTGAAAGACTGTACTCTGCTGTGATCATAGTAATTCGTGAGAGCAATGTCGGAGGGTTTGGAATACGAAACTATTGTGCAGAATGGACCTAGAAAAGTGAGTAACCACAAAAAATTAATTAGGTGGCGAGCTTGTCAAAAAATGTAAACGTCCTGATTTACTTAAACAATTTTTATAATCGATTTAGATTATTTTTTATCATTACAAAAAAAGAAGTAGAATCTTTTTTTTCGTTTTTTGTCCCCTTAATTTGGTACTAGATTAACCTCAAGTAGGCAATAATGAAATATTGAAAGGAATACAATTTTCCCCGAAAAATCCTTTTTTAGGATATTTCTAATTGGAAAAATATTTATGAATAAATACTTCGATTTTTATTACACATAAATTAACAGATGCTTAATGATTCGGTACTAAACTTTTCATTCAAAAAAGGTATATTACATTATTTACGAAGAGAAAAGTGATCTCAACACGGCAATAAATGTTGATATAGCCTCTTCGTGTTAGTGCAACGTAAGTACATAACTACAAATGTAGGGCTGTGGTAGGGGGATGAAATGTCCTATAGAAATGTCTGGGCGCATTTTAGCATTGATATGTATGCGTGTAGGATGAAGACGCGCCCACAACCGTCATACCATGGCCCTCCCGTTTTAGCGGGCAACGGGAAATTGCAGACAGATTTTATGAGAACGATTTTATTAATTAATTAATGACGTCACGCTACGTCCTTGATAAACCGTTGAAAAATAAAAAAATATGTAAGTGTCTTTTTATTAGCGTAAGTCTTTATTATCTAGTATGTATTTTGGTGTATCTAAATAATTGTTTAATGTATATTTATTGGAATATGTACGTGTTTGTAAATATAATTTATGTTTCAATGCACCTATATCCTCTTCAGTATCTTTGGTTGATTTGTCGATATATAGTCGATACGTTGTATAAATATATGAAGTGCAATAAATAAATATTATCCTCATAAATAAACTGTGCTAAATATATTCAGGTAAATATGAATGTGTGGCTTTTTTTAATGACGCGTCCCTTCGCTCATGCGATATAAAAAAATATATGGGACTTTGAAGTTCGTACAAATAATTATGCTTACATACTTTGGGCGTAGATGGAAAGGATGCGGGAGTAATTTAAAAATGTTTTTCTTTTTTAATAGCCCAAACGTAACATGGTCGTATTATAATGATCATAAAGCCAATTAATAATAATGTCTGAAGTAGGTGCTTAAAGAAATGAATCGGTAACAGAAGACAATGGCCGTTACTGTGTCCTTGAACTGTTAACCACAAGTGAACCTGGGTCACTTATGACTCCATATGTCACGTTATTCTTTCATTATAGGTACCTAATTCTTGTTTTTTTTTTTCCCGATGTCTTTACTGATGTCTTAAGTGGGTAGTTATCTGATGCGCTCCCTGTTAATCACGTAAGACTTAATGGATAATATACATGTATAATATTTATGTAATTCAACTTCCCTCTCCACAGTGAGTCGATGTCTCGGGGCTAAGGATTATGACCCCTTTTAAATTGGACTATATATTAATACCTAGCCTTGATCACGGTGGACAGCTAGAGCTGAGACACGCTAGAGTTGAATGTCGATCGGTTTTGATCGCTCCAGCGCAGGAATTGGATCCTTGAGGTTTTTTTGCACTCTGCTAACACTTCCGCAATTGATTTTCTACATTTCACAGGAGATGCGGTCCATTTTATTGACGTTATTATAGAAGCTAGAGCGTAATTGTCCAATTTCAAACTAAAACGCTATGAAACTCCTGAAGCTCTTCGGTTTTTGTTAATCAGCTGTGTTTATAGTTGGGTTAATGAGTTAATTTCGTCAATACGCGTAACGTAAAGTGACGTCAAGACTTCTGTCTGGTGATCACAGTTGGCGTTAGGGTTTATTTTGGTGTTGACTCTTGTAATGCCAAAAGCCAGGCTGGGATTTAAGGACCGGCGAAACTTTCGACGCCGATAAGCACTGGATAAATTATGTAATCGATACCACAAGCTAATTTAGATCGAATCTATCATCATCATAAATAACCGGACAAGTACAGGCGCACAATATGCGTCCGCGCCTTAATCCGTTACCACGCCGGCGACTGTTGCTAAGCTTAAAATAGAACACGAATCAAATGGATTTGAATAGATTACGACGAAGTTTTTAATCTAAACACAAAAAAAAATCAGAGATTCCGTTTTATTGATAATCATAAAAAAATTTAAACCTAGATTACATAATCAATAATAATCGTAAAATTAATTATTCTAATCAATGCAGATATTGATTTTATTGATAAACAATCAAGATTGTGAAAGACGACAATATGGCCTAGGACAATAATATAATCTTATCCGTATCACTAAGCAGACACCAATGGAGAAGGAGATCCTTACGCGGAAGTGGCATTGGATTGGTCACACTCTGAGAAAGCCCGATACACACTTATCAAAGAGAGCACTGACCTGGAAAGTGTCTGGTAAAAGGAAGAGAGGCCGCCCCAGAACAACTTGGCGTCGCTCGGTGGAGCAGGAGCTAGGGGTCTTGGGCATGACGTGGGAGGAGCTNTTGATCGCTCCAGCGCAAGGAAATGGATCCTTGAGGTTGTTTTTGCACTCTGTTAACACTTCCGCAATTGATTTTCTACATTTCACAGGAGATGCGGTCCGTTTTATTGACGTTATTATAGAAGCTAGAGCGTAATTGTCCAATTTCAAACTAAAACGCTAGGAAACTCCTGAAACTCTTCGGTTTTTGTTAATCAGCTGTGTTTATAGTTGGGTTAATGAGTTAATTTCGTCAATACGCGTGACATAAAGTGACGTCAAGACTTCTCACTTGTGATCACAGTTGGCGTTAGGGTTTATTTTGGTGTTGTCTCTTGTAATGCCAAAAGCCAGGCTGGGATTTAAGGTCCGGCAAAACTTTCGACGCCGGAAAGCACTGGATAAATTATGTAATCGATACCACAAGCTAATTTAGATCGAATCTATCATCATAAATTTACCGGACAAGTACAGGCGCACAATATGCGTCCGCGCCTTAATCCGTTACCACGCCGGCCACTGTTGCCAAGCTTAAAATAGAACACGAATCAAATGGATTTGAATAGATTACGACGAAGTTTTTAATCTAAACACGAAAAAAAATCAGAGATTCCGTTTTATTGATAATCATAAAAAAAATTAAACCTAGATTACGTAATCAATAATAATCGTAAAATTAATTATTCTAGTTAATGCAGATATTGATTTTATTGATACCATCAAGATTGTGAAAGACAATATGGCCTTTTTTTTTTTTTGGTCAGGAGGAAATCGCCGGACTTCCGCCCTCCACTGGGGATGGAGGGCGGAGCATGTCAGAGTCGAACTGACTAAAACCTCCTGTCGCTCAACAACCAACGTCGCATGAGACAGAACTCATGAAGAGGCAAAGGGAGGAAAGTGAAGCGTTTATTGCGGAGCACATCTCTCCCATCACCCTCCCTCTCGGGACGCCGGACTGGCGCGGTTGCCGGCGCCACGACCACCAGCCCTCTCGGTCGGCAGACAATATGGCCTAGGACAATAATATAATCTTATCCGTATCCATATGTCTCGACGATGAGGACTTTTTTTTATGATTGTTACCTCATAACTTTTGACTGGGTTCAACATTCTTTTTTTTATAGAAATCTGACGCTTCCCGTGCAGTCCCATTTCAATTTACTCCAGTTCTGATAATGGTAATCCACGAGAAAACCATATAAATTTTAAATTTGCATTAAGTACGTGCGCGGCAGCTGTTACATTGAAAAAACTGAGATTTAGAATTCAAATTTCAAGGTGGGTGGCAAATCTTTAGTTGATGTCTATGGGCTACAGTGATCACTTAACACCAAGTAAGCCGTGAGCTCGTCTATCCATCTAAGCAATAAAGTAAAAAGCACATTCCGTAGCTTCGAAAAAATTTTTTTTTTTGCGTAAACATTCAAGGCTTTCTCACACGACCCGCGAAACAAGATTATGTTTATAACAGTATATTATGTTAACAATATAACGGAACAGATAAACTTATGAGACATTTTCCCATTGTTTCGCGACATTGAGGTCGCGACCTTTGTTATTATTTCTTTAATAATTATTATGAAAGTGAGAAAACCATGTTGCGTTATATATGCATGTATATTAGTTCCTGGAAACTAACAGTAAGTTAAGAATGAACTTTAACCTAAAAATTAACGCGGGTAAGTTATACAGCGTGTGGTTTTTAATAAAGATAAAACAAAAAAAAATAAAAATAATAAAGCCTTTATTCAGACAAATTCCTTTTTTTTTATACATATACAATCATCGATATACAATAATTATTTCTTTTATTTTTTATTTTTTACTATGTTTTAAGTAAGTAGTGGTATTAATATTAATTAAAAAAATTTTTTTTTGGAAGCTTTTTTTTTTTTACCTATGTTATTATTAGTTACTGTCTGTTTGTCTATTATAGACATAGGCCTCCTCCAACTGCCTCCATAAGCTTATATTTTCAGCTGTTCTGGTCCATGTGCTTCCCGCAACTGCCTTAATGTCGTCCACCCATCTCCTAAATGGTCTACCTCGGTTTCTTTTTCTGTCTCTCGGATACCAGTACATTATAGTTTTACACCATTTCTCCTGTCCTCTTATAGTATGCCCCGTCCACTTCCATTTAAGTTTCCTAAAGATAAAAAAAGGAAGATATCAATTCGACAATATTTTTTTTCGGTAGCTATCTCAGTTTGCTTATTGCGAGTATTTTTACTTCTCGATCGCGTAAAAGTTAACTCAGTCGGACAACGAGCTTACGTTTGCCGCTAGGGGCGCTGTTTCAACTGCATACAAATAACGCGATCGAGAAGTTAAAAAAGTCGATCTTCTCAACGAGTCGCGATTTCGATCCGGTAGTAGATTCATTCGCGAAGCAGCTGCTCTTGAGTTGTTAGGTCTCCTTGGAGGCGCTCGGGCAGCTGTTAGCAAAACCCAGCCCTCCTGGCTGAGCCTTTGCTCGCCCACCTGTCCTGGTGAAACCGGAAAGACCTCCGGGCCACCAGTAATCCTTCAATCATAAACAAATGAAGTTAAAAAACTCGCACTAAGCACACATAGCTTTACTCTATAAACCCAATATGGACGATTCAAAATGCATATATACTCGACAATGAATACATTGATGATATTCTCATTTTTTGGTTTGTCAAGTCGGTTTTACATCGAAAGCTTCTGTCTTCTCCGAGCTTTTATTGGCAATATACTGTACATACCGCGTAAAAATTGTTTAACTATATTAATTAAGGAAGACACGAGTAGTAGTCGTTTTATTTTTCCAACTGGAAAGGCAAAGGTATCATACCAAACAGCCTAATATTTTATGGAAGACACAACATTAGAGCGAAAATCTTGGTGATAGTGACAGACAGGCTAACACTAATGTGATTTAGCGCCAAAATAAATTACTGGTGGTAGGACCTCTTGTGAGTCCGCGCGGGTGGGTACCACCACCTTGCCTATTTCTGCCGTGAAGCAGTAATGCGTTTCGGTTTGAAGGGTGGGGCAGCCGTTGTAACTATACTGAGACCTTAGAACTTATATCTCAATGTGGGTGGCGCATTTATTTAACTCCAGGTCGGCTGTGAGCTCGTCCATCCATCTGAGCAATAATAAAAAAAACTACCATAGATACTACTAGTGCTATGATCGGCGCTCAACTTGCTTTTAGAACAAGTCTTGTTATTCGATTTGACAACGCAAGGTTGAATAAATATTAAACTACCTGTACACACATGTATTTAAGAAATCCGGCGAGGAAAGTTTGTGCAACTAATGCTATCTCAAAGTCAAATGTTTTTAAAAATAATAGCAGCGTGAGAATCGGGCCTTACTTTCCAAGTAATTTTGTGTTTGTTTTTTCCTCTTCGCAATATAACATTAGTAAAGTAACTGTCAAAAAATAAAAAAATAAAATTATGTAGACATTTAATATATTCTTTTTCTTCTTCTCAGTCGTGTCACTCTTGACAGAGTGGTCGTAATCGTCATGTAGTGTTGGAAGGGGCAGACTTGATGCGTCTCATGATGTCGCGCCATCTCTCTCTGCTCGAGGCCATTCTACTGCACTCATATTATATAGATAATAACAGGAATATAGGGAATAGGTATTATTATTCACAAGTATGTGTTTATTTATTACACTTCAAGTATTATTAATATTTGTACACCTTAATGGCTACGGCATTTTCTACCAGTCAACCCCAGGTAGTGCAGAGTAAATAATGGTAGATTTACAAGATTTGTCCAGCTAATACCTACTTATGCTTGTCGCAAAAATGGTAGGTTTTATTGTAATCTTTTTTATTTTTTTTATTACTTAGATGGGTAAACGAGCTCACAGCCCACCTGATGTTAAGTGGTTACTGGAGCCCATAGACATCTACAACGCAAATGCGCCACCCACCTTGAGATACATGTTCTAAGGTCTCATGTGTAGTTACAACGGCAGCCCCGCCCTTCAAACCGAAACGCATTACTGCTTCACGGCAGAAATAGGCAGGGCGGTGGTACCTACCCGTGCGGACTCACAAGAGGTCCTACCACCAGTAATTACGCAAATTATAATTTTGCGGATTTGATTTTTATTGCACGATGTTATTCCTTCACCGTGGAAGTCAATCGTGAACATTTGTTGAGCACGTATTTCATTAGAAAAATTTGTACCCGCAGGGGTTTCGGACACCAGTGCATCGCTCAATACGAATGCACCGGACGTCTTATCCTTTAGGCCACGACGACTTTTATCATCTTTATCATATTTTTTAATCATTTAATATCGCGTTGATTATAGCAACTTAATTGACGTTCACATAATTATGTTGTACTAGCTGACCCGGCAGACTTCGTAGTGCCTCAATCGATAAATAAAAAGACCTATAATAAAAAAAAACTAAAAAAAAAGGAATCCGTTCGACACATCAAAGGACAAACAAAATTGTTATTTTCATTTAATTCCGAGCATTTTCATATTTATCTACCTTTTAAACCTTCTCTGGACTTCCACAAATAATTCAAGACCAAAATTAGCCAAATCGGTAAAGCCGTTCTCGAGTTTTAGCGAGACTAACGAACAGTTCATTTTTATATATATAGACTATTAATATTCGTAGCATCTATTCTATAGCCTACATATAACCAGTAATACAACCATTCTGTTGTTCGAATAGCTACCCTAACCTTCGATCTAAATCCCTTTAGTTCCATTTATGGGTTAATGAAAATGAAACCTTAAAAAAAATTAACTAACTTTCAATATAATACACTCCAAATCGAGTCTTCAATTACGTTTTAATTGTTATCAAGTACATTTATAGTCGTAGACTCCTTTGCCATAGAACTTCGGTAAAACGATCGATGATTTGAAATTCGTTACAGTAAAGAAAACTTAAAGTAATTACATTCTGAACAATTTCAAAACAAGCTAATAACACAATATTGAATTGAAACCGCATTCAATTAATTATTATTCTCAACTACAATATTTTTAAATTTAGATTGATTATGGCGACTGTGGCACCTCAATATTTGATAAGCGCGACCCAGCGGTATCACGCGTGGGATTCGCGTCAGAGTTCATCACAAGTCACCTTGTCAACTTCAGCAGAATGTTTTTAATGGTCGTAATAAGAATCATGTATATGTTTGTGTTCACGCGAGCTCACGATATCCCGGCTTTATGGACATGAGTGGGACGATCCTAATACCACAATGTCAAAATCTTTTGTACGTTAGGTTCTCCACTAACAAGCTAGAGGGCGTACGAAATTGTTTTTAAAATTCTTCATCCTCATCAGCCTGCGGCAGTCCACTGCTGGACATAGGCCTCCCCCAAAGCTCGCCACTGAATCCGATCTTCGGTTCCACGCATCCAGTTACTGCCAGCTGCCTTGCGCAGGTCGTCGCTCCATCTAGCAGCAAAATTATTAACATCTTTCATTTCGGTCAGGTATCCTATAATATATTGTTTGGTTCTGGCAAGTCGAGTAGTAGACATAATTTAACACAATTTTAACGGTTTAATCTCGCGTTAATTGAGATATAATACCGTAAAAGTAATTACCGTAAAATTTTATAGGTTTTTTTGGAACGACGATCCTTATCGCGCGTTGTGAAAGGGGGCTAGACGGAAAAAATTCTTACGAAAAGTTGTCACGACACTTTTAGATCCGTCATTCTGACCAATCAACGCTTATCGCGTGACATTGCTCGTATCCGATTGGTCCGCGTAATGAGTACAGTTTCTCGAGATAGCGTTTCAACAATAATTTAGTTCATAGTATTGTTTTTTTATTCTTCATAATGCCGTAATTTATTATTATAACTTAAAAAAAAATTACAATTCCTTCACTAATTAATCGAAAGGAACTTCGTTCCATCCGGGTGTCCCTTGACACCTCTGAAGTTTTTTTTTTTTGTAACTATATTTGAGTATAATTGTAACTATAACTGTAACTATATTTGAGACCTTAGAACTTATATCTCAAGGTGGGTGGCGCATTTACGCTGTAGATGTCTATGAGCTCCAGTAACCACTTAATACCAAATGGGCTGTGAGCTCGTCCACCCATCCAAGCAATAAAAAAAAACTTGTCGATTGATTTCATCGGTTTTTTTAATGTGCCATGTACTTTTTTGAGATTTCTACCTTATCATTTTAAGTGTCCAACGTCAAAATACTCATCAAGGTTGCAGCAGAAATGGATAAGACAGTTTCACCAAATTATGCAAAGTCACGTCAAAACGACGCAGGATGACACACTCAAGCGTGTGCATAAATAGTCTGCGTAATAAATATATCCTCTCTCTCTTTATGTTTTTATAAGTTCCAAATGTGGGACTACTGCAATAAATTTACACTACTTCTTGGAATGGATACAAAAAAAAAACGGTGCGAAAATCAAGAATTTTTTCGCGCTAATATTTGCTTGTCATTCGATCTTTATGATTCTATTGCGGAATCACATTCTAACTGTGATTATTCAGGGTACAAACACTGCACGTAATATGAGCTCTCGCAGTTAATACCGGCTACAGAGGTCTTCCGTAAAAACCAGTAAAAATTAGTCGTAGGTAATTTATTCAATTATTTGTCGCATATGACTTACTTCGTGTGTTACTTCTTCTCATCCCAAATACCGCACTGTCTCAAGACGGATTTTTTAAGGGATTTTATGACCTGGTCACTAAGACCTTTAAGTCATGTCTTATTTTAATTAATATTCTTATTATTATGAAAGATGATAATATGGAGTGAAATGAAATGAGATGGTATGGGATGAAATATAATCTCAGTAAAATGGTGGTCATTTACTGAGATTTTTTCAGTGGACTTTTTCGAGGATCCCGAGAAGTTACGCCCAGCGGCTTTGTTTCATTTTCCCACATTTGTGCACTTTCACAGATATTAAACGGTTAATAAACCACCGTTATTACACATTTAAGCCTGAAGCAACACTAAATAGACAAAATAAAACAAATCACACAACTTCACTCCTTGCGTTCCCGCCAAAAAGTCCGTCTCAAGACGAAAAGACCAGTGTGTGTTGCCAGTGAGACGGCAATGAGACGTGTTCGCTGATAATTACTAATAGCCTCAACAGGTTCAAAGTCACTCAAATAGCAACGGGCAGAGTACAGACTAGATCAGACTAGTGCCGAAAACTTAGCGAGTGGAAGGTCTCGGGAATCCGCTGGAAGCAAGCGCACGACCGGTCACTATGGCGAACCTTACCTATGTCAATACTGGACGTCTGTGGACTGTTAAAAACAATACTTCATCGAAGAAATAGGCAAGATGTAGCGATGATACCACCTCTAGATTCACAACATACCCCACTACCTTAATTTTTTAGGACAGTATCGTCAGAATAAAACGACGCATCTAAATCCTGATCGAGTCGCGTTGTATAAAATATTTCATTGAATACTCTCAGAGTAACCGTCGTGAATCAGTTTGGGCGAGATCCGGTGCCTTTGTCTCTCAATACTCATAAGTATTTGGTAGGAAGAAACATATTAACTTATAATATAACCCGACCAAGTGAAATGTTCGTTGGTTGAATATTACACGTATCTAACTAAGTGCTTATTGAATTTGGGCTCATTTGTTGTTGATTGAATTGTCGCTGTTGTACCGTAATTTAGTAGAAGTTCTTTGTTTATAAAGTTTATAGCTTCTCCTGACGGGTACTATACTTTATAAAGGGGTCAATCTGTGCGTCTCGTGCAGGTCAACGACCCGACTCCTACGCGCGCATTCTACTTATTCGATGTTTCGGTACATTGGCCGGTGTTTCGGGTATCCTTATTAGAAGACATCGGACATATTTTTTTAAAAATTCGAATTTGTTTTGATTTTCAAATTTTGTTCTCTCACGTTTTTTTTTTAAATTTAAATCACTCGGACTCTTGGGTATAGGGATTTTCTTGGATTTATTTTTCGATCACCAGTGTTCGTTATCAGGACAGCGAAGTCGGCTTTTTTTTTTTCATTTAAGAGGACCAAAGTATTGTTGTGTAATGAAAAGGCGAAGATTGACAACCGTAGATTATCTGTGGGTTATCTGTAGATTACTTTTAAAGCGAATCGTTTCGTTTTTTTAATGCAAAAGGATAAAAATATTATTTTGAAATTAGCTAAACGAGCAATCAGTATGTACAAATAGTTGTACTGAATAAAAAAAGGTATATTTCTGTTAGAGCATTCAAGATTTAGTCCTGAAGCATACACGCGTGTCTTTCCAATGGATTTCATCACAGTTTTCAGCATGAGTTTTGGTGTAATGGTAATAAATAAATACGGGAAAATATTAAAATGAATAATACGAAAAAATACGTTTTTCAATGCCTCAAAAAACTTATTTTTTAAGTAAATTAATGACGTTTTTTTTTTTTTTTTTTTTTT